>JAQQBG010001378.1:0-2500 GCA_032199755.1 Ambrosia artemisiifolia | reverse complement strand
TTCACTAGCAAACGTGCTTACAACTAGGCATGATGTGGGGCATTTACAAGGCACGAGGCTAGATTTCTAGGCAACATGGCTTGGGGAGACACACCTCGTGCTACAATAGGCTTGAAACCTCTCATCTCGTATGCCCTCACTGGCCTTAGTCGGGCACTGGGGTTGCTCAAGCCCCATGTCTCCCTTATATATACATATTTCACAAAAAGCATTGTGACAGGAACAGACATTAAATTTTCGAGGATTGATAATTTTCGAGGTTTGCTGCTCGTTGGGCCTATGTACACGAGTCGTTGTGCGAGAAACCAAGTCGTTGGGCAACATTCCTAGGCAACGTGGGCAGGAGGGGCACTTGGTTCTCGAGTTCGTGGCTTGCTTGGGGCAATTTAGCTTGTGTACAAGGCCTTGGCAGCCTTGTTTCTCGGCCAACAAGGCCTCCTTGGGCGCTGCCAAGCCTCACCCAGGCAAGCCCTTCCCAACACACACCCCTCCCCTATATATACATATTGCACAAAAAGTTAAGTTTCAGGAATAGACATTAATTTTTTGAGGAATGATAATTTTTTGGGACCCTATCAAAAACCCATCAAACGACGTCGGATTGGCACGAAATTTTGCGTGGTGCCTCGGGGCAATGTTTTAAGATGTTCGGAACCGGAAAATTCTGGGTTCGGGTCCCGTGGGCCCGTGGGCCGGGCTCGGTCGGCCCGGGACGTTTATTCGTTATGTAATCATCGTAAACCCATCAAACGACGTCGGATCGCCACGAAACTTTACGTGGGTGTTCTAGGGGCTAACCAGAGACGTTTGGTGTCACGGTCCGCCTTGATCGGGTCAGCCCGTTGACCGGGCCATTGACGGTGCGCCGGACTATGTGATTGGCCCTAAACCATATCAAACGATCTAGGATCGCCACGAAACTTTGTGTGAGCCTTCGAAATAACGAAATATAAGGGTCCCGTAAAAATACTTTGCTTTCGGGTCCGTGGGCCCGCGGGCCGGGCATCCATCCAACACCCGGTGTTCTCCGAAACACCACCGAACGACGCCTAATCGCCACGAAACTTTGCGTGCTTGCTCGCGGGCATGGTTAGAGTTGATTAGTGTCATCGTATCATGTTTTCGGGTAAAATAGTTTAACGGGTTGTGTTCGGGCCCGTTGGCCCTTTCGATCGTATTCGGGCCCGTTGTACTCGGGCAACATCCTGGAACAATGTGGGGACTTAGGCAAGTCACTATGCTTGCTCACAGTGCATCGTGGTTAGTTTACTAGGCCAGCCTCTTATTGCTTGGTCGCTCACCAACCTTGAAAGGACCCAAGTGTGTCAGTCTAAGGCATCGTGGTCAGTTCCTTAGGCAACGATGTGGGGCTTGGGCAAGGGACAAGGCATGGTTGCTTGGCAACATCCTGGAACAACGTGTGGCTTAGGCAAAGGCACTATGCTTGTTCACAGTGCATCGTGGTCAGTTTACTAGGCCAGCCTCTTGTTTCCTGATCGCTCACCAACACTGAAAGGACACATGGTGTGTCATTCAAAGGCATCGTGGTCAGTTTCTTAGGCAACGATGTGGGGCTTGGGCAAGGGACAAGGCATGGTTGTCTGGCAACATCCTGGAACAAAGTGGGGCTTAGGCAAGGCACTATGCTTGTTCACAGTGCATCGTGGTCAGTTTACTAGGCCAGCCTCTTGTTGCCTGGTCGCTCACCAATCCTGAAAGCACCGATGGTGTGTCAGTCTAAGGCATCGTGGTCAGTTCCTTAGGCATCGATGTGGGGCTTGGGCAAGGGACAAGGCATGGTTGTCTGGCAACATCCTGGAACAAAGTGGGGCTTAGGCAAGGCACTATGCTTGTTCACAGTGCATCGTGGTCAGTTTACTAGGCCAACCTCTTGTTGCCTGGTCGCTCACCAATCCTGAAAGCACCCATGGTGTGTCAGTCTAAGGCATCGTGGTCAGTTCCTTAGGCATCGATGTGGGGCTTGGGCAAGGGACAAGGCATGGTTTCCTGGCAACATCCTGGAACAACGTGTGGCTTAGGCAAAGGCACACTATGCTTGTTCACAGTGCACCGTTAGTTTAGTAGGCCAGCCTCTTGTTGCCTGGTCACTCACCAACCCTGAAAGGACCTTGGGGTGTGTCAGGCTAAGGCATCGTGGTCAGTTCCTTAGGCAACGAGTTGGGCGATGTGGGGCATGGGAAGGGACAAGGCATGGTCAACAAGCATGGTGGTCACGTTAGCATGCAACATCCAAGAACAAAGTGGGGCTTAGGCATGGCACTATGCTTGTTCATAGTGCATCGTGCTTAGTTTACTAGGCCAGCCTCTTGTTGCCTGGTCGCTCACCAACCTTGAAAGGACCCTAGGGGTGTGTCAATCCCCATGTCCCTCCTATATATACATTCTGAATAAAAAGCATAGTGACAGGACAGACATTAGCTTTTCCAATCAGTGATAGTTTTCCAAACCCTTGTAGAAACGTTGTCTTGTAACCTTGGTA
>JAQQBG010001377.1:0-2500 GCA_032199755.1 Ambrosia artemisiifolia | reverse complement strand
GCCCCTAGAACACCCACGTAAAGTTTCGTGGCGATCCGACGTCGTTTGATGGGCTTACGATGATTACATAACGAATAAAGGTCCGGGGCCGACCGAGCCCGGCCCACGGGCCCACGGGACCCGAACCCAGAATTTTCCGGTTCCGAACATCTTAAAACATTGCCCCGAGGCACCACGCAAAATTTCGTGCCAATCCGACGTCGTTTGATGGGTTTTTGATAGGGTCCCAAAAAATTATCATTCCTCAAAAAATTAATGTCTATTCCTGAAACTTAACTTTTTGTGCAATATGTATATATAGGGGAGGGGTGTGTGTTGGGAAGGGCTTGCCTGGGTGAGGCTTGGCAGCGCCCAAGGAGGCCTTGTTGGCCGAGAAACAAGGCTGCCAAGGCCTTGTACACAAGCTAAATTGCCCCAAGCAAGCCACGAACTCGAGAACCAAGTGCCCCTCCTGCCCACGTTGCCTAGGAATGTTGCCCAACGACTTGGTTTCTCGCACAACGACTCGTGTACATAGGCCCAACGAGCAGCAAACCTCGAAAATTATCAATCCTCGAAAATTTAATGTCTGTTCCTGTCACAATGCTTTTTGTGAAATATGTATATATAAGGGAGACATGGGGCTTGAGCAACCCCAGTGCCCAACTAAGGCCAGTGAGGGCATACGAGATGAGAGGTTTCAAGCCTATTGTAGCACGAGGTGTGTCTCCCCAAGCCATGTAGCCTAGAAATCTAGCCTCGTGCCTTGTAAATGCCCCACATCATGCCTAGTTGTAAGCACGTTTGCTAGTGAATTGATGGATGCTTGGCAAAGACGCCCCACATTGTGCACCATGTTGCCTAGTAGACAAGCCATGTTGCCTTGAATTATGCTTGTTTCCCACACGACGACTAGAACGATGGCTTGACGATGGCCTACAATGGGCATGCCTTCAAAAAATTATCATTCCTCAAAAAATTAATGTCTGTTCCTGTCACTTTACTTTTTGTGCATAATGTATATATAGGGGGGTAAGGTGTCTTGGCCAAGCTAGTGCGGCCCCTCTCTTGAACTAGCACTAGCAGACCATCTTGTTGGCAGGATCAAAGCATGTGAAAACATTATGGGTGATGAAGTGTGTTGGCACGCCCAAGCCTTGACCTGATACACCACAAGATGGACCGCCATGATGGGTATGAGATGAGAATCCTCATGTCGTCTCCATCATGGCATTCAGCCATGGGTTATCATTGCCTTCGGGCAATGGTGCCCATGGCTGGCCGCTTCGAGGACGTCATGGGATATCGTTGCCTTCGGGCATCGGTGCCCATGACCGCCATGATGGGTATGACATGAGAATTCTCATGTTGTACCCATCATGGCAATCAGCCATGGGTTAACATTGCCTTCGGGTAGTGGTGCCCATGGCTGGCCGCCATGATGGGTATGAGATGAGAATCCTCATGTCGTACCCATCATGGCATTCAGCCATGGGTTATCATCGCCTTCGGGCAGTGGTGCCCATGGCTGGCCGCTTTCGAGAACGTCATAGGTTATCGTTTCCTTCTGGCAGCGGTGCCCATGGCTGGTCGCCTTCAAGATTGTCCCTTATCGAGATTTGTCCCGCTGTTGTGATGCTTCTATTCCAAACATCATAGATAGATAAGCTGAGAGCAGGAACCCTGGTGCATCCAAACTCTTCATTCGGCCCATAGCGTCGTCTGCCATGAGTAATATGCATCGAACCCCATATCCTCAAAGCTTGCCTGCATATGATGTTTGGAATCCAAGCATCACAATATTTCCATCATGGGTATTGAAACCAAGTGGGGGTGGTGAGGATTGCTGGATGGCAAAGGGATGCAACACCGCATGGTGCCCATCGTCTAAGGCTCATACCTCCTTATTGCTCCCTTGATGCCTCTTTATCGGTGATGGAAAATGCGGGGCAAATCTGTTGCCTACGAAGCTTTTTTCTTTGTTGCCTTTGATACTGTTTTCGCATCGCCCGGTACATTCGAGGGATCGCTTTGGCTTGTGGTTGCCTGCTTGGCCTCTAGGCTTATGGCTGGTGACTACTAGCACGGTGGTTTTTGTGAATGCCAACCGTAAAGGTGCATGAGTGGTGTTTGGTTTGTTACGGGTGGTTGGCTCTTGCTTGCGCAACAACTTCCACCTGACTTACCTCTTCAATTGTTTGTTTAGGCATATTTTGCCTAAGCATATTGTGGGTTTCCTGTGTTGCCTACCTAAACTATGGTATTGTTTCTGGCTGATCAAAGTTGCTTTCGTCTTGTGTCACTAACATGGCATCGGATGAACCTTGAAGCTCTCTCTTTGCACCACATTGTTAATGCTTGTGTTGATGTTGTGGCACATTGAGCGTTGCTTGTTATCTTTGATACGGAACCTGATGTTGGCATGGGTCCTTTGGGATCTTCTTTCTGCCTACGTTTAGCGTTCGCGCTTCTCTTAAAATGACTGCCTAGCCCGTATGGCTCGTACCGCGGGTGGGTATTG
>JAQQBG010001375.1:0-16046 GCA_032199755.1 Ambrosia artemisiifolia | reverse complement strand
GTAAAATAAAAATATGGACATTTCAACCAAACATATGGGAAGCTCCTGTAAAAATTTGAGAGTCAAATAAGTTGATTTGGTATTTTATCAAAAATCATTAAGAAGAAGCAGAATCTGTCCAGAAAACTCAGATTTATGAACTTGTAGTATTTATATGTTTAAGTGTTCTTAACTTGTATATCATGCATGTATGAGTATATGTGTGTTTATATGAATCATATGTGATATGTATTATGATATGTATATACTAAATAATCACCAACGGGTCGTCGGTTTTACTTGCTATATATGGTTACACTAGAGTCACACAACACACTAAGGAATTGTCAAGTTTAGAACAAATGGATTTTTGGTTGAACTTGCATGAAAATAAACTTATAAAATTCAACTTTGAAATAGGGAATCGATAGACGAATTGCCTACATAAATTTGTGAAGTTGGAATTTTATAAACAACGCAACCTAAGGTGAGTTCACTACTCTGAGACAAAAGCATACATCCCGGGTTTTCGGGATAACTAAACTCAAGTTTTAAACTTGAAACTTTTTAGATTCCAGGATTGGGATCTACAATAAAGAATATTTTGGTTTAAAATTCATGTTATAGCTTATTTAAACAACTCTATCAAAGGAAGTCCTTCATTAAGATACCGAATCTAATTGCCGGACCATGGCAAACGGGGTAACTAGTTGGTAGCGCTATCTAGGTTGACAACCTCACAACGACTGGATAGTCGGATGTGTACTATTTATCTTCTCTGGGCGTGTCATTGTTGATAGACAATGATGGAAGGCAAAGGTTACCACTGCGGATGCAGGGCTTGTTAGAATCAGTAAATTCGGTACAGGAATGTTGAATAGCTATAAAAACGGGCTAGCTACCCAAAATATGAATTTTGATAATAAAGAAATATTCGGAAAACTGAAATAAATAATTCGTAGATACGAATACTTGTGAACTCGCCAACTTTATGTTGATACACTTGAAATTATGCTTTTGCAGGTCGTTAAGAAGCATGCGCATTTTAGGGCACTGTGCACGGAGTCCACAACTTATGTAATTCTGTCATGAAATAAATATTTGGGTTTGTAATAATTTTCAGGCGTGTCTGTTCACACCGAAACAAAACAATGTTTGATTTTGAAAAACGCTTCCGCATATTATGATTTCTAAAGATTAAAAATAAATTATTATTTTTAAATTAAAGTAAGTAAAACAACTTTATATATTAAATTAAAGTTGTCTATGTAACTAGTGGCAATTGAAGATCCTGGTTTGTCATACACCTCGCGGTAAAACTCCGCAGTGGAAATTTGAGGGTGTGACAACTGTCCAACAACTGAATTTTACTGTAATGATCAGCAACATTCCAAATAACTGTTCAATTTCAGCTTTTGTTTAACTATTTTAGCAACTTCCATAGAGAAGTTATCAATCTTACTGTCCAGTTATATTACTCACTGTCCAACAACTGAATTTTACTTGCTTGCATGAAAAAGTTGTTTTTAATTTTTTTGGGAATATATTTTCTGATCAAAATATAAGGCCTAACTGTAATGATCAGGAACATTCCAAATAACCGTCCAATTTCAGCTTTTGTTTAACTCATGCAAGATCCACCAAATCATTTCTTCAAGTTCATTTCACCAAAAAAAACAAAACTGTAAATATCAGGAACATTCCAAATAACTGTTCAATTTCAGCTTTTGTTTAACTATTTTAGCAACTTCCATAGAGAAGTTATCAATCTCACTTCTCACTGTCCATGTTTACCTTCAACGATCAACACACACCGCTAACGTCCAACGGTAATGAGTAACCTACTAACCTCTATAATAGACTTCATTTATTCTTCTTCATCTTTTTCTACTTGAAGTAGCAGAGTAGTAACCCTTCATCTTCTCTTGTCGGAGAGATATCTGTCAACGATGAAAAAGGTATATGTACAACGATGTGATTTGTTTTTAGATAAGGAGGTATATGTACAATGAACTTTTTACGCTAAATAAAACTTACACACAACTTTTTGCTCTAGTGGTGTGGTCTACCTTTTTGTAAAAAGACTTTTAGTCTTGGTGGACTTCTATTGTTTCGGGTTCCCTTTCATCGTTGACAGATATCTCTCTGAGATGATAAAGGTAGATCATGGAAAGTTCAACTCAAGAAAACAAAGATGAAACCGATTAATGTTCTAGTGGTGTGCTCTACCTTTACGCAGGTTTGCCAGAGGGTCACTATTCATACACACAACTTTTTGCTCTAGTGGTGTGGTATAACTTTTTGACAAACACCTGGCTAACCTGTCCAGTTATCAATCTCACTGGCAATCATCGTTGGTATTAATGGCAAGATATGTGGCTTTAGTCCTTTACGCAGGTTTGCCAGAGGGTCACTATTCATACACACAACTTTTATGTTCTTTATATATGAATAGTGACCCTCTGGCAAACCTATGTAAAGGACTATATGTGGCTTTAGTCCTTTACGCAGGTTTGCCAGAGGGTCACTATTCATATATAAAAGACATTAATCGGTTTCATCTTTGTTTCTTGAGTTCAACTTTCTATGATCTACCTTTACATTATTATTATTATTATTATTATTATTATTATTATTATTATTATTATTATTATTATTATTATTTACATTATTATCGTATTTGCAACTTAGTTCCTTTGTCTCGAAAAACAAAAACGAAGGTTTGCGCGTTAGCACCGATCCGATTGTTTAAAGTATCAAAACTATGAAATTAGTAAAACAACTGAATTTTACTTGCTTGCATGAAGAGTTATTTTTAATTGTTTGGTAATATATTTTTAAATGTTTGGTAATATATTTTCTGATCAAAAAAGGCATAACTATGATGATCAGGAACATTCCAAATAACAGTTCAATTTCAGTTCAAACTTTTCAAACACCTGCAACATCTCAAGAGTCGAGCTCCTCTGAAAAAGACATCGTACAATGATTTGGACTTGCAATATTTGAAAATTATCATTTCTTGACATGCTTGGTAACACCTTGATCTGTAATATTTGAAAATTATCATTTCTCGAAAAGTAACTAAAAACACTTAAAAATGAATTAAAAACAATTGTTGCGAGTTAGGTTTAGTCGGAGGACCACGTACAATGATTCATCAAAGTTGTACAAAGCTGGATGTTTTTACTGGAAAACCAAAACGAGCAATAAACGAAGCGAAACGGAGAGATATAATTTTCTTGGCTTGGAAACAACTTAAAAGAAGCAATAATGAATTAAAATTATTTTTTGGTGATTAACAGATAATTTTAAAGAATTAAAAGAAATTCAATTTTTAAAAAAAGGCCAAAGCGCCTAGCTTTGGTCAAAGCGAGGCGCTTGAGTGCCTAGCTTTGGCCAAAGCTAGGCGTTTGACTGGTTTGATTAGACCACAAGCCCCTCGCTTTGGCCTTTTTTTTTAAATTGAATTTCTTTTAATTCTTTAAAATTATCTGTTAATCACCAAAAAATAATTTTAATTCATTTTTGCTTCTTTTAAGTTGTTTCCAAGCCAAGAAAATTATATCTCTCCGTTTCGCTTCGTTTATTGCTCGTTTTGGTTTTCTAGTAAAAACATCCAGCTTTGTACAACTTTGATGAATCATTGTACATGGTCCTCCGACTATACATTCGAAACCCATATTTTTTCAGAACATAATTTTTGCATGTTTAATTGATATGTTTGACTTCCGAACTATATTATAATTGATCGTTGGTGGTTTTCATAGCACCTTGTTTGATTACACTCGTGTTCAGCCTTTATCAGGTTGCCTTCATCGTTGACAGTTATCTCTCTGATAAACAACTGAAAAGTTGTTTTACTAATTTCATAGTCTTGATACTTTTGACAACTGACTTTTACTTATGGAATCTTTGTACGAAAATCGAAACCATCTCATTCCATGTTCTCCATATCCATACCTTGTTCCAACCACTAATACCAGATTGATGATACTCAATTTCGGTTGATATAGAGTATATTAGAGAGAGATTTAGTTGAAAGTGGATACAAAATGGATTCAGTTAAAATCCTTACCGACTCTAAAACTAATACATTACCTCAATTTTGAAGATAACTGTCAACGATGAAGGCAACCTGAAACTACATGAACATTTATAACCTTTCTGTACCTGTGGCCAAAAGAACTGGTCTTCAAACACAACTTTTTTGCTCAACGTAATATTATTGTAATATAACATTCATTGACTAGATAGTAAAATCATCTTCTTGTAATTACTTTCAAGTTTCTTTATAATCATTGAAGACAACTTTCAGTTGTTATCCGAGAGATAGCGGTCAACGATGAAGACAACCTGATAGTGGATACCATGGATCAGAGAGATTTAAGCTAATCAAACTCATATATCAAGCCGGATCAGAGAAATTTAAGCTAATCAAACTCATATCTAAAGCCGGTGCAAGTTATGTTGGAGCATCCTTGATCATCTTCTTGTAATTACTTTCAAGTTTCTTAGAATCATTGAAGACAACTTTTCAGTTGTTATCCAAGAGATAGCGGTCAACGATGAAGACAACCTGATAGTGGATACCATGGATCAGAGAGATTTAAGCTAATCAAACTCATATCTCAAGCCGATGCAAGTTATGTTGTAGAATCTTTGATCATCTTCTTGTAATTACTTTCAAGTTTCTTTATAATCATTGAAGACAACTTTTCAGTTGTTATCCGAGAGATAGCGGTCAACGATGAAGACAACCTGATAGTGGATACCATGGATCAGAGAGATTTAAGCTAATCAAACTCATATCTCAAGCCGGATCAGAGAAATTTAAGCTAATCAAACTCATATCTCAAGCCGTTGCAAGTTATGTTGGAGCATCCTTGATCATCTTCTTGTAATTACTTTCAAGTTTCTTAGAATCATTGAAGACAACTTTTCAGTTGTTATCCGAGAGATAGCGGTCAACGATGAAGACAACCTGATGGCGGATACCATGGGTCGGAGAAATTTAAGCTAATCAAACTCATATCTCAAGCCGGTGCAAGTTATATTGGAGCATCCTTGATCATCTTCTTGTAATTACTTTCAAGTTTCTAAGAATCATTGAAGACAACTTTTCAGTTGTTATCCGAGAGATAGCGGTCAACGATGAAGACAACCTGATAGTGGATACCATGGATCAGAGAGATTTAAGCTAATCAAACTCATATCTCAAGCCGGTGCAAGTTATGTTGTAGCATCTTTGATCATCTTCTTGTAATTACTTTCAAGTTTCTTTATAATCATTGAAGACAACTTTTCAGTTGTTATCCGAGAGATAGCGGTCAACGATGAAGACAACCTGATAGTAGATACCATGGATCAGAGAGATTTAAGCTAATCAAACTCATATCTCAAGCCGGTGCAAGTTATGTTGTAGCGTCTTTGATCATCTTCTTGTAATTACTTTCAAGTTTCTTTATAATCATTGAAGACAACTTTTCAGTTGTTATCCGAGAGATAGCGGTCAACGATGAAGACAACCTGATAGTGGATACCATGGATCAGAGAGATTTAAGCTAATCAAACTCATATCTCAAGCCGGTGCAAGTTATGTTGTAGCATCTTTGATCATCTTTTTGTAATTACTTTCAAGTTTCTTTATAATCATTGAAGACAACTTTTCAGTTGTTATCCGAGAGATAGCGGTCAACGATGAAGACAACCTGATAGTGGATACCATGGATCAGAGAGATTTAAGCTAATCAAACTAATATCTCAAGCCGGTGCAAGTTATGTTGGAGCATCCTTGATCATCTTCTTGTAATTACTTTCAAGTTTCTTAGAATCATTGAAGACAACTTTTCAGTTGTTATCCGAGAGATAGCGGTCAACGATGAAGACAACCTGAAAGTGGATACCATGGATCAGAGAGATTTAAGCTAATCAAACTCATATCTCAAGCCGGTGCAACACATACCTTCAACCCATTCCTGGTAAACCAGGGAAAAATGGCTATATTAAAAAACTTCAAGATTATTGTTTTGTGGTGTGGATCAGACGAGGACTTGCCTGTGTCTTGGAAACACAAGGATGACACACGAAGCTTTAGACTCCAACCGGATCCCTTGATTGCCGCATTTCATGAAATTTAACGCGCATACCGCATTCGGAGTCTGATTGCACCGAATCCAGTCTTCAAGGTAGACTTAAGCACCTGAACGGGAAGTTGAAATTTTGAATGATGTTCGTCGACTGCACCGAATCTAGTCTTCAAGGTACCATGGATCAGAGAGATTTAAGCTAATTAAAAAAAAATTGGAAACACAAAGATGGAAAAACCCACTAAAAAGCCTAAAATTTCGGACCCTAACACACAAAAGACGAATGTTGCAACATGAATTCGACCAAGATGACACACGAAGCTTTAGACTCCAACCGGATCCCTTGATTGCCGCATTTAATGAAATTTAACGCGCATACCGCATTCGGATTCTGATTGCACCGAATCCAGTCTTCAAGGTGGACTTAAGCACCTGAACGGGAAGTTGAAATTTTGAAGTTGTTTTGTGGTGTGGATCAGACGAGGACTTGCCTGTGTCTTGGAAACACAAGGATGACAGATGACACACGAAGCTTTAGACTCCAACCGGATCCAAGTATTGCTGCATTTAATGAAATTTAATGCGCATACCGCATTCATTGACTATACGTGGTTGATGATGTCAAGTTTAAGTCATTGACAATGATTAGGGTTATTACTTTGTTTTTTAAATTTTTTTAACTTTTTATAATTATTAAATTAAAAAAATATATATTAAAAAACCAACTCAAAATATCAAAACAACTACCAAAATAAATTACCCCCTCGAAGCGCCTCGCTTAGGCTTAAGCGAGGCGCTTCGAATTTAAAAATCAACTTTTTCCTGTCCCTCGTACTGACTGCCTCGAATTTAGATCAAAGCGTCTCGCTTAGGCCTAAGCGAGGCGCTTTAAGGGGGTAAAAATAGAAGCTGGGGGGTTTAAATATAACCACCCATAGAGAAACGGTACAATCGTTGAAGCTGGCGGCGCAGCTTGTTGCCCGCCTGCCCGCTATCTTGATGTAATTAGTCGCGTTTATGCGTTTATGATTGAAATACCAAAACTACCAACTTTTTTTTTCGACGTACTTCAAAGCAAATAGAAAATGGCCCCACATATTCGGCAAAATTAAAAATTTTGACAAAATTTTGAGAATTAGAGAAAACAAGGGAGGGGGTTTTGATGGTTCAACGACGTACAACTTCAAAGGAAATAGAAAATGGCCCCACATATTCGGGAAAAGCAAAAATTTTGACAAAATTTTGAGTATGAAATTTTGATGGTGGTATGAAATTTTGGATGGTGGTATGAAATTTTGGATGGTAGTATGGTACAATCGTTGAAGCTCGACGTACAACTCCAAAGCACTTTGCTAATTAGAATTATATAAATTCGACTTATAGAAAATGACGATAACCCACGGTAACGTTGTTTCTTTTCTTGCTTTAAATACCATGACAACGTTGCTTACTTCTTCATTTCGATTTCGGTTGCCTACGAGTATGGAGGTCACAGCATTAGCTCGTCATGATTCTCAAAACCACCCACGGTAACCCCTTTCCTCGGTTCAAATTAAATACGTTTTATTTTCTTTTAATTTCTCATATATATGCTAATCCTGTTTGTTTTCATAGTTTTTCAGCTAATTCCATCAACCTTAATGAGGCAGAAGAAACAACAGACATAAACATGCACATGTCAATCACTTCACTTGAACAACAACAACAACAACCTCCTCATCTCCCCACTACTGTCACGTAAGCACTTTTGTTAATTACTACACTTTTATTATTTCACTAATGCCTGCCTAATATCCTTATCGTCTTTACTCTTCTCTCTCATTTTTATACACTTTTAACAAATACATATTAAGTAATGTGAATATGTACGTAATCTTTTGTTAATTGATTGTTTCAAACTCGCTTATCACCATGTTTCATAGTGATCACATTGAATCAAAGCTAACTTTATCAATACAAAACACTTGACTGCATACGAATAACTATCTTTCAATTATAAGCATGGGAAACTTCTTTCCCCTGTTCATCTCTACTTCTGTTATTTATTTCTTTTTTTTTTAAAAAAAAAATTTTAGTTGATAATAGAGATAAATTGTTTATGGGGTTCTTGCCTTAAATATGTATTATACCGGGTTTAACCGTTCGGTTTGTATATAACAAAAGTCAAAAACGGATTTTAGAGGGGAAATCGGGAAAATAATCGTTCGGGTTCAAAACCGGGATTTAACCGGTTCCAAGCTACAAGTTCCCAAAACCCAACACGTAGGGTCAGTCCAAACTGTTTTTTTTTTTTTTCATCTCAACGTAAGAGATGAAAAAAAAAATCAGTACAGGAATCGAGACATGTAAAACCGACCTAAATAGAAACAAGTACAAAAAAACTAGGTGGAATTGAAAAAAACTGAAACCTAACAGAAACCGATCTAGGAAAAAAATAACTTTGGCCATAAACACAAATAAAATTATATTTTCTTCATGTTGATTTTTAGTTTTCTTATAAAAAAAATCTAAAAGTTAATATAAGTAAAATTTTATTTAGTTTATATATTTAAGAGGTGTGTATCCGAACCGGAATGGAACCAAAATCGAAACTAAAACCAAACCGAAACTTGGTTAAAAACCGATTCACAGCCGACTAAACTGTAATGGAACCGAACCGTTCAAAGTCAAAACCCAATGCTAAACTGAAACTGGTTTGTAAAAAAACCATATGTTCACCTCTAAAGCTCATTGCTTCATGGCCCAGTACTCCAATAGTCCATCTGATTAGTAATTAGTATATATTTTCCTAGTTTAACTCATCAATAGTTGTAAGCCCAGTAGCAGCTCTAGAGCCCAGAACTTCAGCAGCCCGATAAGCTTAAGAGTATAGAAACATTTAATTAGAACACAATATTTAAATTATTTATAAAATTGAGTTGATGTATTTAACACAATTCAAAATACAAGATGCTTATAAAGAAAATAGAGGTAGAGGTGTACAAAATACCTGAATCTGGACCCGAATCTGAAGAAAATACCCGAACCCGGGTATTTTATACCCGAACCTACCCGTAGGGTAGGGTCCGGGTATACCCAGCTCACCTAAAACCCAAACCCGAAACCGGTTATAAGCATACCCGAAACCTGGGTTCTCGGAATACCGGATAGGGTTTTTAGCTACAAGTTTGAAATTATCTTCAACAATTGCCTGCAACCTTGATCTTAAAACTCTTGTTCTTAAGTAGATACAACTAACTTAAATAGCTTGATGACACTATAATCACCTGCATATTATTCGTACGAATTGTGTTCCTAACTTAAAAAAAAATTCCAAGATCTTTTGGGAAAATTTCTAGATAAGAATCTTATGGTAAAAATGTTACATTTGTAATGATCTTTGTATGTTAGTGTAACTTGAGGTCACTAACTCATTATGCGATCTCAACTCTGCTTAAATGTTACCGACCATTCATTTCTCCGAATTGGACCTTCAAATGTGTGCTTGAATTTGCAACTTTAAGGTGTAGGAGATGATGTGGACTGTGTTTTTTATTTTGTGTTCAATATTTTAAGCCATGGTTGTTTTTATGATTTTCTTTGAAGTGGTTTAGCACTCAACACCGGATCAAGGATTATGAACAACTCAGTTGAAGAAAATCTCAATTTTCCTAACATTGAAAGGTAAACTCTTACTCTAGGGGAAGGGGTGCTACCCAAATTATTTTAACCAATTCTGCACAGCCACATCATTTCACTGATTTACTTCACTAAAATACTTTTTTAGAGGCAACACGCCACTATTTTTTTTTATTTATTTTCATTTAAATATATATCTAAACTTTTTTTTTAATTTACCACCGTTTAAAATATTTATACGGTCAAATAATAAGTCAAATTAGCATTAAAACCATCGACCAAACCATTCAAAAACTTAAATAACATTGTAACCGTCCACCAAACCGTCAGTAAAATTAAATTTTACATGGAAACCATGCCAAAAATTTTATTTTACAAACCTAATTGTGCCAAAAATTTTATATAAATACACACAACAGTGGGGGTTAAAAACACCAACAATCCACGGTTTAAACAAACAAACACACACACACACAACTATGACTCGCTGGAATGAGGAAGAGGAGATCGCGTTGGTGGTGTGCTACAAAGACGCCGGAAGGGACCCGACCCTACAACAACGCAGGGCGAGTGGCTCGGGGGAGAGTTCGTGCCCGGAGGGGTTCTGGGACCGCGTGTTGGCTGACTTTAATCAGCAAGTCGGCATTAATGACCAGACCATCAAGAGCCTGCAGAGGAAGTGGACCAGTCTCAACAATAAGTGTGATCGGTGGACCACCCTCCACTCCTGCACGTTGAGTGGAACCCAGGCATCGACCCAGAGTTGGCTATCGAGTTCACGCATGTGGACTATGCGGCTCGATACAACAACAGTTTTGACTATGTCGAGGCATGACAACTATTGCGCCAACTTTAGTTTTTTTATTTCTTTTAATGTATTTTATTTTTATGTTTAATAGTAATGAATTTAAGATTTTATGTTCTTCTTTATGTTTTTTTATTTAGTTAGGTTTTAAACCAAACGATTAAAATAAAAAAAATAGTATTATGTTAAGTCAAAAATAAAAAAACTACGGTTACTAGCCCGTTAAAAAGAACCAGAAACGGTTCACGGGACCACTATTAGCATGGGTGGCGACGGTGATACCGTGCTGGTAATGGCGTACCAGTGAGCAGTTCTGGTGGCGCCTCGTCCCCCCTTATAACTTTTGTTCAATTTTTATGCATTTATAAGTAAAGCTATATCTTTAATTGTTTATAGGAATTAGGCGGTGGTCATTCTTGATTGTATATGATTTTCTTCATGATTGCTGCATTTTAACTTTTTTTGAATATCAAGATTGAAACGATTAATATATACATATTTCTACCGTTGTTATTGTCTTACTTAAAATAGGCCTGATCAATCCACAGCCATTGGAAACGAAGAGGAAGGAGGACTCACTGACAATGAACCAAACATTCCGGAAATAAATGACCAACAAACTACAAGGTAAGCTCGATTACGCTTTACTTGTGCCTTTAAAGGTTTGAGTTGTTCCTATTTATTCTTACATATGTCTTTGTTTTATCTAACTAGGTTAGATGCATCTATAGTTGATCCGTATGCACTTACCATGGTTTTGACAATGTTGATGTTCGTTTTCATCAAGCTTCAACAAGAAATACCCAATCCTCTCAACATTGCAAAGCCCGTTATGCTTTTAATTGTTGTTGGGCTTGGCATTTCTTATGCTACTTATTGTGTGTTGTCTTGGATAAACGACCGTTTAGGTCAGAGGATGCTAAAAGGCCTTTACTATATTGCCTGCAACTTGGTATTCATTATGTTGTTGGTGGTGGTATTCACTACGACTTAGATTGGGCACCTCAGCATTACACTTTGGTGTTACTTGGAAGGGAGTTTTATGTGCTTAAGTTTATTATTGATGGACTTATTTTGGTGTTACTGTTTTCTCTAAAAGGAAACCTACATGAATTTGTATTTGTGTTGAATCATCTGTGAAAATATTCATGTTTTGTGTGCTATTTGGATTATAGTTTCTATCTCAACTTTCTTCTTTAAAGGTACGTCTATGTACGACGTAGATTGGGTACCACTACATTACACTTTTGAGGTTACATGGAGGAGGGTTGTATGTTGACGTGTTAAAACTTATTTTCTTTGGACTTGTGAACTCATTTTGGTGTTAATAAGACTTAACTTTGTATTTGTATTTGTATTTGTATTTGTATTGTATTAATTATGAAACTTTTGATTTTGTATATGCTATTTGTTTTCAGTTGCTATTTTATAAACTTGGTATGTCCATGTTCCTTCATTCCAGTTTTAAGGGCTTCTGCTACGAACCTAGTTTCGCATCCCAAAGACTTCACATTGATTTGTGACTTGAAACTTCGTATAGAATTTCTTGCAAATTCATGGTCATTTGACTCAATGTGTCATTCATGTCAATTTTTATACACTCCATTTCAAGTGTAGCTTTTGTTTAGGAATATTAAATTTTAACAAGGTAAATGAATCAATTAAGTACAAGCATAATCCTTGCTTTTGGTCCTTAATTTGTTTATAAAATTAGAGCGATCGAGTTGGAAGTTGACAGTTTGCTATAAGGTTTTCCCCCCTTTAACAAACATTTAAACAATCAAACGCATTTATACTTACTTTTGGGTCACAGGCCCACCTTACTTTTGCCACTCTAAGGAACTTTAATGTCTCCACTTGGGTTACAGGCCCACCTTATTAAGCCCAACTTCAAAATACAACTAACTTGTTGTCATATAGACATATAGTCGTGTTCAGTTATTCAACCTTCGTTGATATAATTATAGAATAAGTCAAATGTTAATGAAATAATTATATCATCAGATAAATAATAATAGCAATTTACATTATTTTGAGTTTCTTATTTATAAAATATTCTTTGTGATTACCATGACTATATACCCAATACGTCCACCTTTTTATTTATAAAATGATCATTTGTTAAAGTCAATATCGATGATGATATTTGTATTTAGTGTAGATAGACATTGTAAGAGTGCCCAAAGGTTATGCCATCATTTATTATCGTGGAAAGAATTATCGGAGGCCCATTAGTATTAGGCCTAGAAGCCTTCCTTCAAAAGCACGGGGTTGAAACGTTGGAAGGCCTTGCAGAGATATAAGGTATCTTTACCTTTATTTCTACTTATTCATGATTCAAATGGTATACTGATGCAGTGTAAGGTAGAGGTCGCAATATGGGTGGGTCGGGGAAAAGGTTCATGTCAAAAACTGGGTAATTTTGTAAGTGTGGGTTGAAACGGGTCGGATGTGGTTGGGCTTAATGCTGACCTACAAACACGTCTGCGTTGTTTTTTAGTTTTATTATAAATAACGTGCTAATTATGATTACCGAAAGACTAAAATTATTTTATTTTATTTCAATTATAATTTAATCTTATAAATGAAGTTGGTTAGGAGGTTTTGTTTTAATGCATATAAATGCACCTCTAATTTGCTTTCAACCAGTTGAACCCGTTTCACTCGTTTCCTTCTTTACTTGATCTTTTACCTTAAATCATCTGACCTGACATAACCCGAATCTAGTCAAGATTGCCACCTCCACTGATATGTAAGTACTTATAACGTATTAAATGTAAACTATGCAGGCTCTCACAGAACACGTAACTGAGTTGGAAACCACCATAAAGCAAATGAAAGCACAAAATGTAAGTAATCATTTGATCTTCAAATACGTTCTAATTCATTTTTTTTAAATTTATACTTAAAATACATCTTCTGAATTTTAAGGATATTACGGATGCGAGTACTCAGAACATAGATAGAATCGAGCTGCGTGATCATGTCTTGGAATCCAGCGAGGTTCGTTTCATTGGTTATCAATGTTTAATAAAACAAACAAATTCCGCGTCCTTTAGAGGTCAATATCTACTTGAGTAATGAGTTTCATACTAGCTGCAACTTTGAACGGAAAAAGCACATCCAAACACTATCTTCACGATCTGCAATCACTCGTTATGAAGTTATTATAAACATTCCAAATCAAATAATCACTCAAAACGCATATCTAAACACCCCCTTTTTATCTCGCATATCAAAAAGTTGTACATTAAGGATACAAGCCATATGAACTTTCTTTCTAGTTTATCTGCTGATTTATGTTTAGATGTATCAAGAAGACAAGAAGTGTATATACGTTTTTTGTAATGTGCAGGGTGAAGATGAAAGTTCATGGACGAATGACGATGACGATGACGACGACTACTATGATGAAGATGAGGATGAGGATCTTGAAGATGAAGATGAACGACTGTAAACTGTTGACATATGAGATGGTCTACTTCCTTTTCATTCTTTGGGGAATTTTTCAAGCTGGCGAGAAAGACAAATTTAGAAAAGTTTTATTCATATATAAATATTGGACAAGGGATGTTTCTTGATAATTAAAAAAAAAAAGAGTAAATTATAATTTTCTTTTATCAAAGCTATAGATATGGCTAATTGCATCTTTCATCCCCTTAATCTTTCATTAATTACACAAATCACGTTAAATTTCTAGGAAATGACTAAACTACCTTTACGTTTGAAAAAAAAAGGATTGTTGGGACCTGCTTGTTTTATTTGACTATTAAACAAAATGTCTTAATAACAGTTGGATGAACACAACATTGAGAATGTCCTAAGTGAAAGACGCAGAACAATGTGTAAGCATATCGAGAAACATAGTGAAAATACAATTTTTAACTTTAAGATGCAACAATCTTTATGTACTTAAGAACACATCCTAGTGTCTGCCCAAATGCTGCAAATTCTAGTCATCGATTCCGAATTTCTTGTTCAAAGGTTGAACAAAGGCAAAAACTTTTGGTGACCCATGGAGTGATGGAGATTTCTTAATAAGCTCTCTTTGTTCCAAACGCATAGTATGGGTATAGCACAACACCACCCACCGCTCCCCATCTCTCACCACCCACAGTGACCCGCACCTGATTTACTCATCAACGATCTAATGTACCACCATTGTTGTTTAAAAGAGGTAGTTGCTTTAAAATAAGAGGAAAATATCATTATTATTTAAATAAGCAAAAGTTGAGAAAATTAAAGTGTAATTAAGATGATGATATTAAAATGTAGAAGTGTTTAAAAGACTAATTTATCCTTATTTTAGGGTTGTACTTTAGTGCATTCAGAGTAGCTTACCCATATTTTTGTGCATGAATCCTCAATAGTTTAGGATGAGGTTGTGAGTGAAGGAGATGGAGAACATACTGTTTATCGGGATATTTATGAGAAACACAGTTTTCCTGCATTTATTTTTTAATATTTGTTAAAAGTGGTTGTAAGTAAAGGAGAGAGAAAAAGTACTGATAAAAGTATAAAGAAGTATTATTTAACTGAATAGGTAAGAAAAAATGTAGTGATTGTTAGTGTAATATGTGGTAGGGAATGGGGAACCTACTGCGAATGCTCTTATATTAAAATACTCTTATGAAATGCATTATATAAATACATACATATATATATATATATATATATATATATATATATATATATATATATATATAGGGAAATTATAAACAGAAAACCCACTTGAGTTAAAGAAACTCCAAAAACTCATTCCATGGCTGAAATTCTTCCACATCACCATTTTTTAATTTGTGCTTAAGGGTAATTTAGGTAGTTCAAAAATTTTATCTCCCCACATGTCTGCAACTTCTGTTGTACTTTCTTCCATCTCTTTCATATATCTCTCATTCTCTCTCATATATCTCTAACTTTTTTTTTATTTTGAAATTTCACCATCTCACTAGATTCATCATTCCTCTCTCTTTTTGTTTACCCATCCTCCACTTTAATCATCCATTTTATCATCAGAGAAGATCCCACCAATTATTTTTACAAAAAATGAAACTTTGTAGATCTGATCTCTTTTCGTTGCAAAATACACCAAACAAAAACCCTCCAAAATCAAATGGTTCAAGCGTCGGTCATGTGATTTCCGGTGAGTCGCATTTTTTTACATAATAATAAAGCCGAGGAGGGAAAGAGAAGGAGAGCGAGATAGAGAGAGTATCTTTCGACACACCCATCCCCACCTCTTGACGCGCCCACCCCCAACTCCGACGTACCTACCCACGCTCCGACGCATTGATCTATAATCACCACCACCATGTTCCACCAGGTTTTTAATGATGTTTCCATATAAAGATATTGTTGCAGGGTTGGTTGTTGGGTAAGAAAACTACACATGTTTTTGTTAGATCTGTGTTTGGGTTTATATCATTTTATTTTTCTTAATCTTGTTACGTTTTGCAACCAACACGTTTTCCCAAATGGGGTTTATAAAAAATTTTCAAATACTTTTGCACATTTTGATTACTTCGTTCCTACAAATATTTTGCTTTCTTTTTATT
>JAQQBG010001372.1:0-2500 GCA_032199755.1 Ambrosia artemisiifolia | reverse complement strand
CGAAGGCGATGATAACCCATGGCTGAATGCCATGATGGGTACGACATGAGGATTCTCATCTCATACCCATCATGGCGGCCAGCCATGGGCACCACTACCCGAAGGCAATGTTAACCCATGGCTGATTGCCATGATGGGTACAACATGAGAATTCTCATGTCATACCCATCATGGCGGTCATGGGCACCGATGCCCGAAGGCAACGATATCCCATGACGTCCTTGAAGCGGCCAGCCATGGGCACCATTGCCCGAAGGCAATGATAACCCATGGCTGAATGCCATGATGGAGACGACATGAGGATTCTCATCTCATACCCATCATGGCGGTCCATCTTGTGGTGTATCAGGTCAAGGCTTGGGCGTGCCAACACACTTCATCACCCATAATGTTTTCACATGCTTTGATCCTGCCAACAAGATGGTCTGCTAGTGCTAGTTCAAGAGAGGGGCCGCACTAGCTTGGCCAAGACACCTTACCCCCCTATATATACATTATGCACAAAAAGTAAAGTGACAGGAACAGACATTAATTTTTTGAGGAATGATAATTTTTTGAAGGCATGCCCATTGTAGGCCATCGTCAAGCCATCGTTCTAGTCGTCGTGTGGGAAACAAGCATAATTCAAGGCAACATGGCTTGTCTACTAGGCAACATGGTGCACAATGTGGGGCGTCTTTGCCAAGCATCCATCAATTCACTAGCAAACGTGCTTACAACTAGGCATGATGTGGGGCATTTACAAGGCACGAGGCTAGATTTCTAGGCTACATGGCTTGGGGAGACACACCTCGTGCTACAATAGGCTTGAAACCTCTCATCTCGTATGCCCTCACTGGCCTTAGTTGGGCACTGGGGTTGCTCAAGCCCCATGTCTCCCTTATATATACATATTTCACAAAAAGCATTGTGACAGGAACAGACATTAAATTTTCGAGGATTGATAATTTTCGAGGTTTGCTGCTCGTTGGGCCTATGTACACGAGTCGTTGTGCGAGAAACCAAGTCGTTGGGCAACATTCCTAGGCAACGTGGGCAGGAGGGGCACTTGGTTCTCGAGTTCGTGGCTTGCTTGGGGCAATTTAGCTTGTGTACAAGGCCTTGGCAGCCTTGTTTCTCGGCCAACAAGGCCTCCTTGGGCGCTGCCAAGCCTCACCCAGGCAAGCCCTTCCCAACACACACCCCTCCCCTATATATACATATTGCACAAAAAGTTAAGTTTCAGGAATAGACATTAATTTTTTGAGGAATGATAATTTTTTGGGACCCTATCAAAAACCCATCAAACGACGTCGGATTGGCACGAAATTTTGCGTGATGCCTCGGGGCAATGTTTTAAGATGTTCGGAACCGGAAAATTCTGGGTTCGGGTCCCGTGGGCCCGTGGGCCGGGCTCGGTCGGCCCCGGACCTTTATTCGTTATGTAATCATCGTAAGCCCATCAAACGACGTCGGATCGCCACGAAACTTTACGTGGGTGTTCTAGGGGCTAACCAGAGACGTTTGGTGTCACGGTCCGCCTTGATCGGGTCAGCCCGTTGACCGGGCCATTGACGGTGCGCCGGACTATGTGATTGGCCCTAAACCATATCAAACGATCTAGGATCGCCATGAAACTTTGTGTGAGCCTTCGAAATAACGAAATAAAAGGGTCCCGTAAAAATACTTTGCTTTCGGGTCCGTGGGCCCGCGGGCCGGTCATCCATCCAACACCCGGTGTTCTCCGAAACACCACCGAACGACGCCTAATCGCCACGAAACTTTGCGTGCTTGCTCGCGGGCATGGTTAGAGTTGATTAGTGTCATCGTATCATGTTTTCGGGTAAAATAGTTTAACGGGTTGTGTTCGGGCCCGTTGGCCCTTTCGATCGTATTCGAGCCCGTTGTACTCGGGCAACATCCTGGAACAATGTGGGGACTTAGGCATGTCACTATGCTTGCTCACAGTGCATCGTGGTTAGTTTACTAGGCCAGCCTCTTATTGCGTGGTCGCTCACCAACCTTGAAAGGACCCAAGGGTGTGTCAGTCTAAGGCATCGTGGTCAGTTCCTTAGGCAACGATGTGGGGCTTGGGCAAGGGACAAGGCATGGTTTCCTGGCAACATCCTGGAACAACGTGTGGCTTAGGCAAAGGCACACTATGCTTGTTCACAGTGCATCGTGGTCAGAATTTACTTTGCCAGCCTCTTGTTGCCTGGTCGCTTACCAATCCTGAAAGGACCCATGGTGTGTCAATCAAAGGCATCGTGGTCAGTTCCTTAGGCAACGATGTGGGGCTTGGCAAGGGACAAGGCATGGTTGTATGGCAACATCCTGGAACAAAGTGGGGCTTAGGCAAGGCACTATGCTTGTTCACAGTGCATCGTGGTCAGTTTACTAGGCCAACCTCTTGTTGCCTGGTCGCTCACCAATCCTGAAAGCACCCATGGTGTGTCAGTCTAAGGCATCGTGGCCAGTTCCTTAGGCATCGATATGGGGCTTGGGCAAGGGACAAGGCATG
>JAQQBG010001371.1:0-16258 GCA_032199755.1 Ambrosia artemisiifolia | reverse complement strand
ATATTAGTAGCTATCAAGTTTCTTGTCATGGTGGATTGTCACATTCGTATACGAGCCAACTGCTCAATCCTGACTCTTGTCTGTAATCTTTACTCTGTAGTTGATTGTTCTGAACTAAGTTCTGACCTATGTGGCTTTAATGCATGATACTCTAGAAGTTCAGTGTCATTCTTGTTTTCCAACATTTGTATAGGTTTGCCCCTATGAGATATATGTATTATGTTGTGGTCTAGAACGCTTAATTATATAAAGTTACAAAAACTGTATGACTCAAATATTTGGTCGCTCACGGTGGGGCTGATAAAGTTGGCATGATACTTTGGACGTTTAGGTGGACATTTTCTTTCCCGTTGTGATGTTCCTGTTTTCCAGCATTTATATAGATGTGCCCCTTAGAGATGTATACTATGTTTTTTTCTGTAACTCTTTAAGATATAGTAAATTACAAAAAGTATTATGACTTGCATATTTGGCCGTCCATGATGTAGCCGACTAGCCGATAAACTTGGTCCTATTAATATGGAACGCATATCCCTTTACTCATTGCAGCCCTTTGGTCAAGCTCTTCACCCTTCTGCATACTTTGTATGACTGTTCACAAACATATGTAGGATTACCAATAACCATCACCAAGGCCACACATTCCGACACACAAATACACACAAATCCAGAAACTGCTGCTGCTATTAACTAATTGGTGATCAATTTTAAAATTTTAACAAGTTGTGATCCTTGGTGGTATAGATGAACAGTCTTTATAAATCTCTGGATGGACGCATATCTTCATTGGAAAACTTGAAAGAAGTTGAATCAATGAAGCCTGTTGAAGATGCAGAATAAGAGAAGCCCGACCAGCATCGGACAGTTATTCAACTGTTGTAGTATGTTTTATTATGTTACATTTTAGTCACCGTTGTTTTATGTTTGCGGGATCAATGATGGCGATGTATACAGGCATTTTTGTTTTTATCTCTAATAACTGATGTGGATTGTGAACCACACACATAACTGGAAGCTGTTGAGTGAAGTAGACATGCCCATCTAATCACTTCAATTATGATCAAATGATTTAAGTTTTATTCGTTATTTGAGTTTATTTCCTGGGCCATTATGTGCCCAAGATCATTGCTGGCATTGTTCTGGACTTCAACTTAATGTGGGCCAAAGTGTCATGGGCTTGAATTATCAATTATATGTGGGCCAAAGATACTTTAGTTACACTAGTCCAGTCATTCCAGCCCCAGCAACTTGTTACTTATAAATCGACAACTAGAGGTGGATAAATAAACCGGTTTCAGGACCGGACCTGACCCGACCTGAACTGGGTCCGGTCCCATATACGGAGTGCTGGTTCCCCATCGATTCCCCTTCTCGCGTAACGAACCCGACCCTAACCGGTTCCTGGGAGAATCAGTCCCGAACCGGTTCCCAAAAAACCCGGTTTGAAACCGGTTCTTACTGTTGGAAGCATGTTGCACGTTTTTTCTTGACCGTTGGGTTGAATATAGCCGTTATTTGACCCTTTTTTTGAACCAAAATTCACCATTTTGCCACCCTAAGTATAAATAGGTTTTAGATGATTTGGGCTCTTCACAACACTTAAAAATGCAAAAAACAAACCCGAAAACGCAAAACTTGCTTTCATATACACTTGTTTTAGTTCGCTTTTTTTCATTTGCCACATTACTACTTCATTTCATGGCTTCATCAAACCCAGCCGTTATTGGTTTCTCAAACGATCATACCGTTGTTCGAATTCTTGAAATGACATGAAGCCCCTATCTTTTTTGTGAGGAAAATGGGTTTTTTGACTTGTGTCTTATGTCGAATGACACTTAAAAGGTACGTTGTATAAAGTTAAATATTGCAAGATAGTTAAAGTTAACTTAGTTGTACAAGATGGGCTTGAGTTCCCATTGTTGAATTCAAAAGAGGTTTTCGATTTATGTTACATGAAGTTTTTAAATCAAGTTGCGATCAACATAGAAAATATAAAAGATATTGTATGGATACAAACAGTTCTTTCTTAGATCCAAATTGGGACGTGTCAACTAGGTGGAATTCGGCTTTTTCAATGTTTGAAATGCTTTGAAACGAAAAGAAATTTTACAACATTTCATAACAAGCTTGCTAGGCATGGTTGGGTTACGGAGTTTCCTAAGGAGGGTTGGGTTTGTATTGAACAACTTATGGAATTTCTTGAGGTTTTTAAATGCGCCACTACAAAAGTATCGGGGGCTTATTATCAACCTAGTTTGGAAGCGATGAAAGAATTATATTTAAAGGTTCAAACATTATATGACTTTGATGAAAAAAATGATTTGTTTGAGAAAATGATACCTCCAATGATTGAAAATTTTCTAAAACAATTTGAAGAAATACCACATAATTTTATGTGTGCATTTGGTTTAAACCCGTGCTTAAATACTACGAGGGTTTATACTATAATCAAAGTAATAAGTATGGCTTTACATTTTTATATTACAAAACCAAATTGGGTAAGCAACATGAAAACTGCTTTTGATAATGATTTTGGATGATACTTATTTACAAAACTATCGTCCCAACTTACAAATGCATATGTGATCAATGGAAGGGGAAGGAAGTTGTAGTAGCTCGAGTTGGGGTAATCTTAAAATTAATTTGTTTAATATTGTGAAAAACCAAACGGCTAAAAAACAAAGAGGTGAGGCCCCAAACAAAGGGGTAACCTTAAAATTAATTTGTTTAATATTGTGGAAGGTATAAGGCACGAAGTTTACATCGACAATGACCCCCACTTAATTTGAAAATTTTGATATCTTGGCTTGGTAGAAAGGAAAGCAATCCAAATTTCCTATCCTCTCCGCTTTGGCCCGTGATCTAGTAAGTGTCCAAGCTTCTATGGTAGCTTCGGAATCGGCATTTTCTCTTAATGGCAGAGTGCTATCGATACAAAAAAAAACTTATTTCCTCTTTGTTGGAGATGTCCATATGCTTAATAGATCACTTGGACGCAGTGGATCGAGTACAACATCAAACATCTCTTGAAGACCAAACAAAACTTGAAGAAAGAATACATGACGAAGAGGTTGGACGCGGTGGATCAAGTACAACATCAAACATCTCTTGAAGACCAAATTGAACTTGAAGAAAGAATACATGAGGAACAGGTGCAAGAAGGACTAAGTGAACCCCTATCGGATGAAGTATTCGCATACGATGCTTCGATGCACATAAGAAGTTCGAACGGAGATTAAAAAAATGATTGTATTATTTCGATTTATGTTTTTTTTGTATCTCCTTTTTCTAGTTTCTTGTTCGAAAACCTTAAAAGATAATAAAAGTCATATTTTTATGTTTATTTTTTTTTTCTTATTGGCTTCATTTTGTTTTTGTGTGCGCGCAAAAACCCAAGGGACAAGTTGATTCTCTGAAAACAGGCAGAGATCAAAACTTTGTTGATCTATCGCTATCCACGTTTTATCCGGTCCCGGTGTACAAAATGTCATGGTGGGGTTCTCTCGGAATGACCAGCACGTCAATAATTGAAGTGTAAAACCAACGTCTTCTTATAGACCATAGAGACACATGCATGTAAAGTACTGATGGTCCTTAAATTTTTTTATTTTCTGGTGTTATCATATTTTAGTAGTTGAGGTGATGACCAAAATTTTAATATTTAGTGTACATTTGAAGGTCAAGAGCGACACAATATTAATCGTATAAACAATATCTTGATTCAACTCATGCTAAAGTCTAAAAGAAGTTTGATATAAACCCAACCACCATCTAGATTGCTAAATGTCGAAAATTCTTACTTCCATATTCAATCGTGGAATATATACGTTCAATAGAAGAACTTGTTCTTGTCGACCTAGTTTCATTTTTCGCTACATTTGGGTTCGACTCAAGAAACAAACGCAGGTTAGTTTAAGAATATTCCTGTTTGATATTAAAGATAATTCAATCAATGAAGCCGTTATTAGTTGAGAAGTTGTTGGAGTTGAAGTTGTTATCGTATGAGAATAAAGTGCATGTGCATGGTCAAGCTTGTTCCTGATTTCTAGTTTAGATCTAGTATTTACATTCAAAGTTTGTTAATTTCCTGTTGTTTACGTTAACTAGCCGTTGCATGTAATCTTTATATATAGCTTTGCATTCTGATCAATGAAATCATCCGTTTGAATTCTTGTTCTTGTGATTTTATGTTTGGTTATTGCTCTATCATTTAGTATCAGAGCATCTACAGGTTTTGAATCACCTCATTTCTTTCTCACATTCACAATCCTTTCTTCAATCCATGGCAAACAATACGAACTCAGGTGTCCTCAATCCTACTCTTCCACTCTTTAAGGGTGAAGGGTATGAATTTTGGAAGATCCGAATGAAAACCATTCTAATGTCACAAGATCTTTGGGAGTTTGTGGACAGTGGTTTCAATGACAATGATGCTGATCGAACCAGGCTAAGAGAACACAAGAGAAAAGATGCACGTGCCCTCACTTTGATCCAAACAAGTGTTCATGATAAATTATTCTCTCGAATTGCTGGTGCTACTACATCCCAACAGTCCTGGACCTTGTTACAAAATGAATACGAGGGTGACACTAAGGTCCAAATGGTGAAGCTACAAGGCTTGTGAAGAGATTTTGAGACTCTTCACATGAAAGAAGGAGAACCATTGGGAGACTTCCTGTCCAAAGTCATGAAGATTGTTAATCAACAGCGAGCCTATGGAGAAGATGTGACTGACTAGAAGGTTGTGGAGAAAGTTTTGAGGAGTTTACCAGTGAAATGGGATCATATTGTGGTTGCCATAGAAGAATCTAAAGATCTAAGTGTATTGACATTTGATCAGCTAATGGGATCCTTGCAGTCTCATGAGGCTAGAGTTAATAGAAACAGTGATAGTGTTGCTGAAGAACAGGCTTTACAAGCCAAAGAAGAAGAAGCAGGCCTGTTCATGAGAGGTAGAGGTAGAGGAAGCCCACGAGGTAGAGGACGTGGGAGAGGCAGAGGTAATGGACGAGGGAAGGCCAATTGTAACAAATTTGGGCACTTTAGCAAAGATTGTTGGAATGAACCTCATGCCTCTCCAGCTATTGGAGATGATAATGATGAGGAAGAGGGACAGCTGTTCATGGCTATGAGTGAGAATGAAGATCATGCTCTTATGACCACAACTGATAATGTAAGTTCTTCCCATATTTGGTTTTTAGATAGTGGTTGTTCAAACCATATGACTGGTCAACAATCATTATTTAAGAATATTAATAAAACCAATACAATTGTTGTTCGTATGGGAAATGGGAAGAGAATTAATATAGAAGGAAAAGGGTATGTTAAATTAGAAGTGGCAGGTCGAAAATATAAAACTCTAAATGATGTCCAGTATGCTCCAGCACTTGGTTACAATCTGCTAAGTGTTGGACAGCTGATGAAAGCTGGACATAGATTAGTTTTTGATGAAGGAGCATGCATCATTGTTAAAAAGCAAACTGGTGAAACAGTGTGTATGATTCCTGTTGCCAACAATAATACTTTTCCACTAGATGTGTCTAACTTAAACAACGTAGCCTTTGCCACTATTGTTGATGACTCATACTTGTGGCACTTGAGATTTGGCCATTTGAATGAAAGAAGTCTGCAGAGTCTTAGCTCAAAATAGTTGGTTTATGGGCTTCCAAAGATGAGAAATTGGAATGTATGTGAAGCTTGTGTGAATGGCAAAATGACAAGAGCACCTTTCTGTCCCAGTCATCTCCAACAAAAGAAGTCTTGGATCTTATTCATGCTGATGTATGTGGTCCAATGTCCACCAAGTCTCTAGGAGGAACCAGGTATTTTATAATCTTTATTGATGATATGAGTAGAATGACTTGGGTGTACTTTTTACAGAATAAGTATGAGGTGTTTGATAAGTTAAAATTATTGAAAGCCAAAGTCGAAACTGAAATGAATAAGAAGATCAAAGCCTTTAGGAGAGATAGAGGAGGAGAGTTTTGTTCAAAAGAATTCATGGCTTTCTGTGAACAAGAAGGAATTAGGAAGGACTTGACACCTCCTTATACTCCTGAGCATAATGGGATCACAGAAAGGAAGAGCAGAACTGTTGGAGAAATGGCCTTAAGTATGTTGCATGAAAAGAATCTCAGCAATGTGTTTTGGGGTGAAGCAGTTGCCATTGCAGTGTATTTGAGAAATTTGTCATCAGCTAAAGCCTTGGATGAAGCCACTCCATTTCAGGTATGGTATAATAGAACTCCTTCAGTTCATCACTTAAGAGTCTTTGGTTGTGTTGCATATAGCTTAATTCCAAAGCAGCAAATAATGAATATGGAAGATAAAGCTTGCAAGTGCATTTTCATTGGATATTCTCCCAATTCTAAAGCATATAGACTGTATGATCCAATAAAGAGACGTGTGATCACAAGCAGAAATGTTGTTTTTGATGAAAATGCAAAGTGGAATGGAAATCAGGATGACAAGTATGGGCTGCCTAGTGAATTTGTCAACATATGGCAACCTGAAGAAGAGGAATCAAGAGAAACCGAAGGTGAAAGTGAACTCAATGGTGACAATGCTCAATCTGGTACTTCCACAAATCAAATCACCTCAAGTAATGGAGAATGTGAAACAAGTAGCAGCAGTAACAGCAGTAGTAGAGAAAATACAAGATCTAAGTCTTTGAATCAGATTTATGAAGCAACTGTCCCATTTGAACCTGAGCAGATTCAACAACTGTATGAATGTCAACTGGCTCTCTCCTTTATTGAGCCACAATCTTATGAAGAAGCCTTGTCATGTAAAGAATGGAAGGAATCCATGGAACTTGAATTACAAGCTTTAACAGAACACAAGACATGGTCACTGGTGGATTTACCAGCTGATCATCAGGCTATTGGGCTGAAATGGGTGTTTAAAGTGAAGTTTGATGCACATGGGGAGATACAAAGATACAAGGCTCGAATTGTTGCAAAAGGTTATGCTCAAGAATATGGGATTAATTATGAAGAAACATTCGCCCCAGTAGCAAGATTTGAAACAATTCGAGTCATATTATCTCTTGCTGCTCAACAACAGTGGAAGATCTACCAGCTTGATGTAAAGTCAGCCTTCTTAAATGGGCCACTCCAAGAAGAAGTTTATGTTGCTCAACCTCCTGGTTTTGAAGTAAAGGGAAAAGGACACAAGGTCTATAAGTTGCATAAGGCACTCTATGGTCTCAAACAGTCACCAAGAGCATGATATGAGTGTATCAATTCTTATTTAAAGTCTAATTCTTATTAAAGATTAGTATGTGAGCCAACTGTGTACATTAAAAAGGCAGGTGAAAGTGATATAATTATCATTTGCATTTATGTGGATGATATTATATACACTAGTTCTTCTCAGTTTCTTTTAGAAGAATTCATAATCAAGATGATAAAAGAATTTGACATGACAGACCTTGGAAAGTTGACTTACTTTCTTGGTATAGAGATTCATCAAACTGTTGATAGAATCTTTGTGTCACAAAAGAAGTATGCAAATGAGTTACTAAAGAAGTTTGGAATGAAAGGTTGTAAGGGTGTTATAACACCTATGAACAAAGGTGAGAAATTGCAGGGTGAGGATCAAGGAAGGGTAGATCCAACAGGTTTAGAAGCTTGGTAGGAGGTTTATTGTATCTCACTCATTCTAGACCTGAGTTGGCATTTGCAGTAGGTTTCATTACAAGGTATATGCATGAACCAACTGCAAAGCATTATGGAGCTGCAAAGAGAATCCTAAGATATGTGGCTGCTACTATTGATTTTGGGCTATGTTACAAGAGTGGTGCAGCAGTTCAATTAGTTGGCTTTTCAGATAGTGATTGGGCAGGATCAGTTGATGACAGAAAGAGCATCTCAGCATATGTGTTCTCAACTGGCAATAGTGCTGTATCTTGGTGTTCAAAGAAGCAAAGCATTGTAGCTCTCTCTTCTACTAAAGCTGAGTATGTATCAGCAAATGGAGCAGCATGTCAAGGAGTTTGGATGAGGCAATTATTGCATGAACTTGGTTTTACTCAAGAGAAGCCCACTGAATTTTTTTGTGACAACATATCAGCCATATTTCTCTCCAAGAATGCTGCATTGCTCAGCCGAAGCAAACATATTGATATTAAGTTTCATTATATTAAAAGTTTGGTTGATACAAATAAAGTTGTGTTGAAGTCTTGTCGTACTCAATAACAAATTGCAGACTTGTTGACAAAGCCTCTTGGACCTGATCAATTCTGTTACTTAAGAGAAGTGCTTGGAGTTAGAAAGATTGAATTAAAAGGGGGTATTAAAGATAATTCAATCAATGAAGCCGTTGTTAGTTGAGAAGCTATCGGAGTTGAAGTTGTTATCGGATGAGAATAAAGTGCATGTGCATGGTCAAGCTTGTTCCTAATTTCTAGTTTAGATCTAGTATTTATGTTCAAAGTTTGTTAATTTCCTTTTGTTTACGTTAACTAGCCGTTGCATGCAATATCTATATATAGCTTTGCATTGTGATCAATGGAATCATCCGTTTGAATACTTGTTCTTGTGATTTTATGCTTGGTTATTGCTCTATCATTTGATTCAACATTCCTTTTATTTCTTTTTTTCTTATGAAAGTGTATCGATTTGATTCAACCTTCTAAACACCCGAATATCTTCTTTTCCACTTTTTTTTTCTTCTAAGCTTAATGTGTCGAATTTCGTATACAAATATAAGAAATGAACTTTATGTAGACCATCATCACAAAATCGCACCTGTTTTCGTATACTACATCCACCCATGAGGAAACGGGCTATCTAATGCCTTAGGATGTATCAATCAGAATAGAGATTTTGAGAAACTAATTTAGGAAATTCAACCAATTAAAATATAATATATCATGATCCTAAATCCCTTCTTTATAGAAGGCGAAAATGATGGTATGGTGAGAGATGATAGCTTCCACAATACTCTAATCCAGATGCCGTCCGGATTCCAAACCCAATATTTCGGACGAGTGATGCATTGGAGGGAGTGGACTTTTGTGGTCCGGTTTGGTACACCGGACTAGTCCAGATTGAGTTTGTGGGGACCACACTCTCACATGCATTATTTTATAATTTTTTGTGTGTGTAAAAGTGGGGTGTGATGTGGAGGTTTGGATTGGTTTGGCGTTAGAGGAAAAAGTGGGTTTGAAATGGTTGTGAATTAAAATGATGTGGCTTGCTGATGTGATGATTTGAAATTTTGGACCGAATGCTCTGATAATAAGAGACAAAATGCACTAGATTGAACAATCCATGTGGTTTAAAATGTGGTGGGATATACTATGTCCTACTAATTATAGTCCTTTCCTTTCATAGCAAAAACACATATAATCACCTTAATAATTAATTTTGTATGTTTACTTGACTTCACTTGCATGAGGGTAGGTATATAACAAGATGTAGTTGATGGCTCCCTAATTTTGTATCTACTAAAATTAAAAGATATGAGGGTAGGTATAAAACAAGATGTAGTTTCACTTAACGAGTATAGCTAGACTATAGGAACAACTATTTTTTCATTTTTCTTATAACTACTAAAAGCTAAATGAAAAGACCCAACCACCTTTTAGCATAAATTCAATAATTTCATGATCGAATTATTTAAATTTGTATACTTTACCTAAAAATACAATCTTACACTTTTAAACGTAATGAAAATTGATATAATATTTAGTGCGCACATGTTTGGCTCTCCTTATTTGGCCTCCTTACAACTTATTAACTTAATCAAAAAGTTAATAAGGAGAAAATATTGTTTGGGTAATAGGTTGAAAAGGAGATAAGTTATAAGTTAGAATTTGTAACTTTTTCATTAAGTCAATAAGAAGGTAGAAGAAGGAGATAAGGAGATAAGGAAAAGGAAAGCCAAACATGTTAACTACTAGATAATAAAGGCATAAGCTTTATTAGAAATAACATTTATCTAAATTCATATGATGTTTCACTATTAGAAAATAGACTTATATCGACTGACCACCATATAAAATGAAAAAAAAAAGTATTTCTAAAAAATAAAATAAAAACCGTTGATGATCCACCAGTAATCACTAACAGCCCACCAACACGTACAAAATAATCTAAAAAAGTAGTTATATAAAATCAAAAATCGTTGTCGATATGTTGGTAACCATCAACATATCACCGTACATCCGAAAAGTAGCTATAACTTAACCTCTAATAGGAAAACTGTGTCGTAATTTTAAACATTAGTGGATGATGTGTGGGAGATCATTGACGAATCCCAAAACAAAGGTTTTCAAAACATACCCATTGATGTGGTGGTAAAGGTGTCGGATTGTAAAAGGGAGTTTGGGAGTTCAAGCCTCATAAAAGGCAAAAAATGATGTAATAAAAAAGGTGTAAAACCAGAGGAGCAAAGTTAGCCGTTAAAAAAAATTGCTTCTTTGTTCTACCGGTAATATCTATCGTTGACCGTCGCTAAAGTCATTATTCACGCCCAGTTTCGAACTTGTAATCATTGACACTTAACTTCACCCAACACCCTAAGTAAAATTTCCATTATTTATAGTGTTTTAAATGTTTAACCACATTAGATTTAGGTTTATAAATTCACAACTAGAATTGTAGATAAAGAGTGATGATGAGTGAGTGTGTCAATAAATAAAGAAGACCATGTGATGTCTCCTTCCTTTTTACAATCCCATCCATTCATCCATCTCATAGGCCCCTTCTACAAGAAAAAAGCCTAACATGCCAGATGCAAAAGCAACATTTTATCTTTTATATACACCCATTAATTAAAAACTAATAAAAAAGTATTAAATAATTCCTCTATAAGAAAAGAAGTTGATACAATAACAGATGATGATAACAACAACAAATAACAATGACCATGATCAATACAAAAACAACCTCATTTCCAACTTGGAAACTATACGAAAATCCATTTTACATTTCTCCTCAAATCCACCATAACAATAATAATCAAGAAAAAAAACAAGTACAACAAGAACAACAACAAGATCAAAACAAACAACTACATCTTCTACATCTACCTGTTTCTACCCGCAAGATCACTGCTTCTTTCTGGGATCTTACGTTCATTAAGCCATTTATGGAGTCCGAACTCGACACGGCTAAAGCGCAGATCATGGAGCTCAAAGCGCAGCTCGAGTATGAACGAAAAGCGCGAAAAAAGGCTGAGTCTTTGAGTAAGAAGCTAGCAAAAGAGGTGTGTGGAGAGAGGAAAGAAAGAGAAGCAATGGAGAAGGTATGTGAAGAACTTGCAAGTGAGTTAGCATCAAGTAAATCAGAATTCAATAGGTTGAAGATGGAAATGGAAGAAGAGAGAAAGATGTTACGTGTGGCTGAAGTTTTGAGGGAAGAAAGGGTTCAAATGAAGCTTAGTGAAGCTAAGATTATTTTGGAAGAAAAGATATTGGAATTGGAAAGTACTAAAATGACACTAAAGAACAATGATCAAGAACAAGAAGAGACCGAAAACCGCAATGTTGTATCGGGGAATTCGATGAAGTTACATGGTAGAAAGGAGTCGTTGGAGCCCGAAAACCCTCATATAAAGCGTGGGATTCGCGGGTTCGTGGAGTTTCCGCGGGTAGTTAGAGCGATCGGGTCGCGAAGCAGGCATTTGGGTACAAAATTAGAGTGTCAAAAGGCTCAACTTATGATCTTGTTGAAACAGAAGACACAAATCCAGTCTAATAATCTCATCATGAGTTAAGTTGATCATGATCATTTACATACTTTATAACTACATATTGATGTGGCTTGTGGTGATTAAGTAATAATCTTGAGATTTGAGTAAAAGGGTGTGATATTTTTGATGTGTTATTATTAGGAATTTAAATTGTTAATTTGTGGTATTGATGAAGTGTCACGGTATGCCAATTGGATTCTTTGATGTTGGTAATGATTCTAGGAACATCATCACATGCTTCACTTTTAACACAATTTGATGGTGACCACTCTATTATCTTCTAACCATTTTCATATTTGTTAGAAATTAATTTGATGCAACATATGGTTTTGTATATAAAGTTAATATTTCATGAGAAATATTAATATTTCATGAGAAATATTAATATTTTATGAGAAATGTGAGAAAAATTAAGAATTGATATACAGACATTATGTTTACTTTATCCGGCACGGAGCATTGATTCCCCATAATGAATAGGCTAGCTCTATCTCTCAATTACCTATCCTGTGTTCGAGAAGGTCCTTCTAGGATTTAGCCATGATGTTTTGGCTAGAGAAGCACCAAACACAACAATTTAAAACACAATGCAATGTATTGTAGCCATGTAATTTAAACACGTCTATAACACATTAATTACACTTAAAACATACCACTTAACTTTCTTGACATTGTATTTCAAATTTTGAGTCTAGAATACATTGTTTTGTGTTTTTAATTGTTAGTGTTTTTATAGGCAAAACAATACAAAATATCATGACAAAGTACAAAAATGATATCTATATATAAATTATTAATCTCACACTTTTCACGATATAAATAAGTCAAGTATAAAATGAAAACCCCTATTGAGTTAAGAAAACCTTGGAAATCCATGTAAAACCTATCTAAAAAATAACTTTTTTTAAAATACAGGATGTAACATACATGTTTTTAAGCGTTTTTGAAAAAAAAAAAGCCAATGGAATATTTAAAAAAAACAAAGTCGCGTTGTTACATATGTAACCACTATTACAACAGATAAAAATTGATACTGACCTCTCTCTCCCCCCCCCCCCTCTCTCTCTCTCTCTATATATATATATATATATATATATATATATATATATATATATATATATATATATATATATATATGGTGCTATTGCACATGTAACCTTACATGTGCAACCAATCAAAACTACGTAGTTTTGAATAATTTCAATTAAAAATATTAACCTTGATTGTTTCGAAAACAATATATGAAGTAGGATTGAAGATTTTGCTCGTTTGTAAACAAAAAAAATCAAGAGAAGAAATGAAAGAAGCATGGAATAGTGAGGCTATGGGCCATGGCTACTCGTGGGGATTGGGTCGAGTAGTCTCCATTATCATTTTGATAAACGAAAACTAGCTTTTCGTTTGGATATATACTCAGATAATCATGGAAACTAATTTGTGAAAATGATTTTGAATTGAAATTTACCAAAACTACGTAGTTTTGATTGGTTGCACATGTAAGGTTAGATGTGCAACAACACCATATTCACTTTCCCCTATATGTATATATATATAGGGGAGGGTTATCTTGAGAACACTAAATATCGCGAGAACCATGAGAACAAGTGAGAAAACTAATTAAAATCATTTTTTTTTTCAATACAAACCTAATAATAATTAAAATATAACATTAATAAATGAATTTTTTTTTCCAAATAAATGTATATATATATAGGAATCCTACTCGCCACTTAGCAACATACGATTAGCCTAATCACATGTAATACAGGCGAGTAGGATCCTACTCGTGTGTATGTACATGCAATTACACCCCTAATCACTAGTTTGACCATCCTACTCGCTAGTTGACCTTCCTAATTGCTAGTTTGACTTTCCTACTCACTAGTTGACTTTTCCTAATTGCATGTTTGATTTCTAATCGCATGCACTGCTGTTATGAGTATATTTTGACATCCCGGAACATGATTCGACACCTAGGAACATGTTAGGAACCCCGTGATATGTCTAATAACTTGGTAACACGTGTTCGGACTCGTTTATGCGTTATTTGAACTATATGCTAGACTTAGTGAACTTTTGCGCGTGTTAAGTGTTTAATTGCATATGTTGCATGATATCTTGTATTTAGACTAACACGTGGGATGTCGGGTCTTGTCGGGTATGGTCGGTTAAACGTTCAAACATGTTTTCAACATACACAGTTACGGTCTGGACAATTGGGGACTATTTAGCCTTCGGGTTAATAGTCATCACACTTATGTAAACTCATTGATAGGTCGCCACTAGCTGGGGCTATCACACACGTGTCGGGTTTCTATTAATACAAAAGACGCAACCTAAGGTGAGTTCACGACCCCACACTTTACTTGTTTTGTTTTCGGGGAAGAAACATGCTTACACATTTTGAAAACACACATTTTCATGTTATACTATGGCTAACAGTTTATTACTATACGGTTCATCTAAAGTCACTTAGAAACCACTAATACGGGGATGTAGCGGGGAGGTATGGATAGCGCTATTGGGCCTGACAAACCCCACTCGACGGCTGGAGGCCGGGCGGGTGCATATTGTCTCGATCACACAAGGCCTACCGGAGGTGACGGTAGTCCGTAAGTAAGGGTTTCACACAGTAACATCACAGTCAGCAATGGTTTCACCCGTAGTAGTAATATATACATAACGCCTAGCTAGCGTTCACACAAGCATAGTATTAATGGTACCGGTTTTAAAGGATTAACGAAACATTTATTGAAAAACCTGTGAACTCACCAGCATTATATGTTGACATTTTTAGCATGTTTTCTCAGGTCGCTAAGGTAGTTGTAGTCGGGCTAGGCGCATGGAGTCGCACTCGCGTCTAGGATCATATGTCATGCTTTGAGATGTTAAAACTTTAAAACTCATGTTTCTACTTTTGTTTGAATTTGTAAACTTAAAATGCTTCCGCAACTTTTGGATTATGTTTTATGATTTATGCATGGTTTGGTCTACGTATTTTTCCGCATATAGTTGTCGTTTATTGTGACTGTTGACTTGGATCCTGGTATGTCACACGCCTCGCGGTAGAACTCTGCATGTGGAAATTTGAGGGTGTGACAAAATCAGTCTCTGGAAAAGTAAGGTGGGGGTGGTTTGTCGGAGAAGGAAGGAAGGGAGGGAGGGAGGGAGGGAAGGAGGAAGGATGGGTCGTTAATAAAAGAAAGTAGCTCCCAATTAAATTATTAAACTTTATTTATATTTCTTTTATGGTTTTACTGTTAAGGGTATTTTTGTTATTTTATACACACTTAACTGAAAACTTAATGACCATTCAGTGTGGGGACTATTTGAGTAATAACTTTTCAAACTACATGGAACATTTGTGTAATTTTAAAAACGTATGGACTAAAAATGTTATTTTGACAAACCACAATGACTATAGTACATTTTTCTCTAAGAAGTCTAGGAGAATATGAATTATCTTCTAAGAATTCAATGGTTGAGCTTTTGGTGGTACTTAAATCAATGAATCATGTAATAAAGTTAAGGAAAGGAAAAATAGGAAGTTTCTATTATTAATTTTTAAACTCAGTTCTCTACATCTTTTAAACGCTCATATTTTTTTTCATAAGTTAATATGTTTAGAAAAACACATGTACTATAAAAACGAATATTTCGGCTATTGCTACAGTTTTTTTATTTATTTTACAAGGTACGTGATTACTTGATTTGTATAACTTTTCATGATTTTTTTGTATAACTTTACAGGATTATGTATTAATACGTAATTAAATAATATAAATATTATTCTGAAACAAGTATAACGTTACATAATTTTGTAACATTAGATGATTATTTATCGGTACGTAACTACGTAATACTACCTAATGACGTACTTATTTTGTAGATTTTTTAGGCTTCCTACTACATATTTTAAGGTGATGATGATACCCTTGGTTTGAAGTACATGAGTCAATTTTTTTGTGGTAACCTACACTGCGCATGAATTTGGTGTTTTGTAGAATAACCTTCCCTCATATTATAATACATATAAATAGAATGAAAATGTAATTCAAATAATTTTAAAAGTTTAAATAATTACACCTTATAAAATATATGCTACAAAATTTTAAGACATATTATTGACTTGTTTAACCACCCCCCCCCCCAACTCTCTCGATTTTTAAATGACTATAACTTTTTCATAAGTTAATACATTTAAAAAAAGAATATCATACCAACAAACAATTTAACATTTTACTCTCTTTAATTTGGCTATGTATTGCTATGGTTTTTTTTTTAGTTTTGGAAAAAGTAACATAACACTTATTGATTATCGGTGTCTATGTTCATCGTTGAATAGTGTAGCACCTGCTAGTGTACACAAACACCTTACATTTTATGAGAGCCGTAAACTGTAGATGCCGTTTTGCGACTAATGATTAGATAACTAACATGTGTTAGGGGCGAATGAGTAAAGAAGTGGGCGAAGGAAGATTGTCAAGGACGAAGGAAGAATCAGGAATGCATAGAAGACACATTCGACCAGTGTTACTGGGCGAATGTGGAAAGCTGT
>JAQQBG010001369.1:0-2500 GCA_032199755.1 Ambrosia artemisiifolia | reverse complement strand
TGGGCGCTGCCAAGCCTCACCCAGGCAAGCCCTTCCCAACACACACCCCTCCCCTATATATACATATTGCACAAAAAGTTAAGTTTCAGGAATAGACATTAATTTTTTGAGGAATGATAATTTTTTGGGACCCTATCAAAAACCCATCAAACGACGTCGGATTGGCACGAAATTTTGCGTGGTGCCTCGGGGCAATGTTTTAAGATGTTCGGAACCGGAAAATTCTGGGTTCGGGTCCCGTGGGCCCGTGGGCCGGGCTCGGTCGGCCCGGGACGTTTATTCGTTATGTAATCATCGTAAACCCATCAAACGACGTCGGATCGCCACGAAACTTTACGTGGGTGTTCTAGGGGCTAACCAGAGACGTTTGGTGTCACGGTCCGCCTTGATCGGGTCAGCCCGTTGACCGGGCCATTGACGGTGCGCCGGACTATGTGATTGGCCCTAAACCATATCAAAGGATCTAGGATCGCCACGAAACTTTGTGTGAGCCTTCGAAATAACGAAATATAAGGGTCCCGTAAAAATACTTTGCTTTCGGGTCCGTGGGCCCGCGGGCCGGGCATCCATCCAACACCCGGTGTTCTCCGAAACACCACCGAACGACGCCTAATCGCCACGAAACTTTGCGTGCTTGCTCGCGGGCATGGTTAGAGTTGATTAGTGTCATCGTATCATGTTTTCGGGTAAAATAGTTTAACGGGTTGTGTTCGGGCCCGTTGGCCCTTTCGATCGTATTCGGGCCCGTTGTACTCGGGCAACATCCTGGAACAATGTGGGGACTTAGGCAACTCACTATGCTTGCTCACAGTGCATCGTGGTTAGTTTACTAGGCCAGCCTCTTATTGCTTGGTCGCTCACCAACCTTGAAAGGACCCAAGGGTGTGTCAGTCTAAGGCATCGTGGTCAGTTCCTTAGGCAACGATGTGGGGCTTGGGCAAGGGACAATGCATGGTTGCCTGGCAACATCCTGGAACAACGTGTGGCTTAGGCAAAGGCACTATGCTTGCTCACAGTGCATCGTGGTCAGTTTACTAGGCCAGCCTCTTGTTTCCTGATCGCTCACCAACACTGAAAGGACACATGGTGTGTCATTCAAAGGCATCGTGGTCAGTTTTCTTAGGCAACGATGTGGGGCTTGGGCAAGGGACAAGGCATGGTTGTCTGGCAACATCCTGGAACAAAGTGGGGCTTAGGCAAGGCACTATGCTTGTTCACAGTGCATCGTGGTCAGTTTACTAGGCCAGCCTCTTGTTGCCTGGTCGCTCACCAATCCTGAAAGCACCGATGGTGTGTCAGTCTAAGGCATCGTGGTCAGTTCCTTAGGCATCGATGTGGGGCTTGGGCAAGGGACAAGGCATGGTTGTCTGGCAACATCCTGGAACAAAGTGGGGCTTAGGCAAGGCACTATGCTTGTTCACAGTGCATCGTGGTCAGTTTACTAGGCCAACCTCTTGTTGCCTGGTCGCTCACCAATCCTGAAAGCACCCATGGTGTGTCAGTCTAAGGCATCGTGGTCAGTTCCTTAGGCATCGATGTGGGGCTTGGGCAAGGGGACAAGGCATGGTTTCCTGGCAACATCCTGGAACAACGTGTGGCTTAGGCAAAGGCACACTATGCTTGTTCACAGTGCACCGTTAGTTTAGTAGGCCAGCCTCTTGTTGCCTGGTCACTCACCAACCCTGAAAGGACCTTGGGGGTGTGTCAGGCTAAGGCATCGTGGTCAGTTCCTTAGGCAACGAGTTGGGCGATGTGGGGCTTGGGAAGGGACAAGGCATGTCAACAAGCATGGTGGTCACGTTAGCATGCAACATCCAAGAACAAAGTGGGGCTTAGGCATGGCACTATGCTTGTTCATAGTGCATCGTGCTTAGTTTACTAGGCCAGCCTCTTGTTGCCTGGTCGCTCACCAACCTTGAAAGGACCCTAGGGGTGTGTCAATCCCCATGTCCCTCCTATATATACATTCTGAATAAAAAGCATAGTGACAGGAACAGACATTAGCTTTTCCAATCAGTGATAGTTTTCCAAACCCTTGTAGAAACGTTGTCTTGTAACCTTGGTATATCACTTCTACCAACTATGCTTGTATGAACAACTTGTAAAATTCCCAACACTTGTAAAAATTTTCAACACTTGTAAAATTTTCTCAAGTATAGCGACACAACCTCTTGAAAAAAACCCTTAGGAACTCTTTTGGGTTGGGATTTTGGGTGGGGAGGGACGAATCTGAGCGACGAAGGGCTGAATCTCAGTGGATCGTGGCAGCAAGGCCACTCTGCCACTTACAATACCCCGTCACGTATTTAAGTCGTCTGCAAAGGATTCTACCCGTCGCTTGATGGGAATTGTACTTCAAGGCGGCTAACGCGGCTCGTCCGCCGCGCGAGCTTAGCCTACGACACGTGCCTTTGGGGGCCGAGGCCCCTACTGCTGGTCGGCAAACAGGCGACGGGCACACGCGTCGCTTCTAGCCCGGATTCTGACTTAGAGGCGTTCA
>JAQQBG010001368.1:0-16526 GCA_032199755.1 Ambrosia artemisiifolia | reverse complement strand
TGTTGGTCCTGAGTTCTAAACTAAGCCATTGCGATTTTTAAAATTTTTTTCCCACGTCTCCCACATCAGCTGTTACATAAAGTTCTATAATAAACCCAACTTAGCCAAATCGAGTCAAGCCAAGCTAAATGCATATTCAAATTCAAGAACATCTTCGAAACCCACACATGAATGCATTCAAACATCAAACCGGGATTCAAGAACACATTCAAAACAAGTAATTTTATTTCAGATCCAAGCCAATATCAACTAAGACTAAACCTATATATGATAGTTAGGACCAATAGTGATGACAAAGTCACTAGTGGTCATGGCCCAGCCTGTGTGTGGCAGAGAGCACTGGATTAGTGATTGTAGTAGTAGGTGGTGGTGATGGTGGATAACCCCAAGTCATTAGATTCTGTGTCGTGATGGGCTATCGGTTTTAAGGTTACGAATCTTAAACAGCCTCATGCCGCCATAAGATCACCACTGCCTGAGGGCGGCCCCACCTGTAAGGCAATGCCGGTTTTCACAAACACCCATCGAACCCACCAACTATTGCCTTAACCAATCAATGACAATGTTCTAGCATAATAATTAAAAAAATAGATTAAATTAATTTAAAAATAAAAAGGAGAGAATTAACTAACCTATAATGGCTCTGAATCAAAATTTTGTGTTTTTCTTTAATCTCTTGATGTCAAAATTGCCAGATCGAAGCCAACTATCAACCAGAAGGTTGCTTGGTCATTACTATATACTCTATAAGAGAACAAAGGCATAGTGTCTCAAATTTACAGTCAAAACAAACATCAGCAGTCGTAGTTTCAGCAGCAGCTACACCATTTTTGTAAATTAATTCTGATACAACTCCATGTCCAGTTGTACTGCTGCTGTCACTTGCTGAATGACAATGACACTCCGTTCCTCTGTTTCCAGAAACTTCACAATCACAACTCCGACCTTTAAAAATCGTCGTAATATTATCCGACAGACAAAATTCCCGTACTGTTGAATAAAGATTCAAAGATAATGATGTTACGCCATCATCAACATCCTCTGTAGTCCAGTTACTTGATTTTGCGTCCCACTGAGAGATTACAAGTCGCTGCATCACACTTTTGAGGTTGAATAAGCATTTGGAGCAAAACCGATACAAGCATACGCCACTTGGAGATGGTCTCGAAACGTGGTCTGCAGGAACCGATGATTCTTCACCCACAAATCCATTAGAATGTTCCATGGATTTAAGTTCTGAACGTCTTAGAATAAACCCATTTGGTTCATTTTCTAAAGGGTTGTCTGTTCCATCCTTAAAGGAGCTAGACCCTTGGGTTTGTAGAAGTTGGTTAGGTTCAACAACAACAGCGACATGCTCAGTACTTTCTTTCGCAGATTCTGAATGCGAGGGTTTGTCCGTATAATCATCAACTTGAACGTGAGTATTTTCATCAACCTGAACGTGAGCATTTTCATCAACCTGAACGGCAGCATTTTCATCAACCTGAACTGCAGCATTTTCATCAACTTGAACGGCAGCATTTTCATCAACCTTTGTGATTGCCTCCATCGACTGAGAAGGAGCCTCCAGACTGAATCAGTAACACATAAGATAAGAATTAAATGCGTGGAAAACACAATCCAAAGCTGTTATGATTTACTTAGTTACCAAACATACATACCTCTGCAGAGTGTACGCCCAGCTATTTACCAAATCGTCAAGATAAGCCACTTGGGATAAAAGCCGGGCAAATTGATATTTATCTTTCCCGCTCTCGACTTTGGCATTAATTTGCGAAGTTAAAATCTCCAAGACCTTTCGAACATCTGCCGAAACATCTCTTATTGACGAGTAGAGACCTCGATAAGCTGATAACCCAACAGCAATCAAGCCATGTACTATACCAGATTTTTCTTTGCTTTTAACATTACTGGGCCGAACAATACAAGAATTAAAAGGCCAGACCTTCCTAGGCCCATCAATTTCAGCAGATGGGCCTTCTTTTAACTTCGATGTGACCCAACAAAGTTCAGCAAAATGAGGATATTGCAAGATCTGATACCCGAATGTTGATATAGCTAACAGCAAGTTTGATTTCCCTTTCTCTTCCCTTCGGGTAGGTGGGAATGGAGTTTGATTTTTCGACCTATATGCTAAGGCGGAGTCAGAATCTAGGTTAGGGTGTAGTGTGTTCATGTCAAAAGATTCATTAGCCTTGGATATAGTTTCATGAATATGAGTTTGTTGATGAATGAGCTCAACAAAATACCGAGCCACGTCATTTGATAACTTTGTTGCAGATGAACCAATAACCATATCGTGGTTAAAGTTCCCGTCAAGATGTACAGAAAACCTTGGTACGCTACTCCCAGTGTGATTTGAAGGACTAAGGTTCTGTTTGTTCCCCCCAAAAAAATCCTTTATTCTTGATGAGAGCAATCCAAACGGGACTTCTGATGTAGCCTGTTTAAGGATAAAAATAACAATTAAATAAGATAAATAGAGCATACCACATGATGTAGAAGAATTGTATCATGGATGAATCTATATATATAAATAGACTTGAAACATTATATGTAAAAGATATTTCATGCCAAGTCACGTGTAACCAAGTATCTCAGATCTCAGTTCCATTAAAATTAGGGCTTTCAAATAAATATTGGCTGAAAGTAAAATAAGCTATCACTAGAAAAGGTCAACAGATCAAAGCTGATACGTAACATAGAGAAATCGTCTTACCAGGATGGTCAAGGATGCAGAAATGAATATGGACTCTGCCTGCTCAACAAAAGTGCTCCAAAGGTCAGAAGCCCGTAAGATCAGGTCTTCAGATTTTCCCATGTCATTGGAGTGTACAAATAATTTTGGACCGGATTCCTTTTCTTCGTGAGTAACTTGATGGCATGTTTCTAAAGCCCACAAATCAATTCTTGGCATGAATATTATGCCTGAACCAACACTGGCGCATCTCACTGCAAAAAATATTGGATTAGTCTTTTTTAAGTATATTTTGTAGCCAAAAGTAATTCTGGTAGCTAAAATTAATTGGTATCAAAATGATGCAGGGTGAAAAAACCAAGATGAAAAAACGAAATTTGCTCCAAAATAATAAGTATTAACTTTTTTGTCCAATGTGATCTATGCTAGACAAGTCTTTAATGTCTAATGGCTCAGCTTATGGTACTCTATACACACTATGCTTTGTCAGATTTTGACTTTGAATGTCAAACTTGTCTGTTACAAAATTCATTAGTATTGTACATCCTACTAATTATGTATCTATGGATTTTTTTGAAAACCACATAAATTGCAGAAAAAAAAAATTACTTGAAGTAGTTTATACGACTGCAACGTTTATAAGTAGATCAATGATTCCACATCACAAAAAAATAGCATAATAGTCGGTTTAAATATGTTTTATCACCCTATTAAACTACAGGTGCATGATACTTGTCAACTAGATAAATTGAAATGAACTGTGAGCCTACTATTCATGAGATCTATAACAAAAGGTATAAAGCAAAGCTTACTTAAGATTTGTGTCAGCCCCTGAACCATGTCTCCAGCTCCTTCATGCAGCATTGTAGCCAAATCAATCTTATGAAGCACGGCATTTCCAACAAAAGAATGAAGAATGCAAGCAGCAAGATGCCTCTGGCCACTTCTGGGACTTCCTGAAATTAATAAGCAAAATCCTGGTTTCTTTCCTGACGAATGTGATACACCATATACCAAATTCTTTTGCATGAATCCATTATGCACGGAGTCATCAGTATCATCATTAGAGGCATCCAATCCAGAAAATGTACCACTTCCAGCTAATACATTGGCACGTAGAAGATTTGATTCCACATCACTTGCCACATCAGCTTCTTTAAGCAAATCCTGAACTCGAGACCACCAATAGTCACTGTTCTCCTTCTTTGTGTCTAAGGCAGAAACAATTACAGCCTTGATCGTTCCAGCAGCTTTAGAAAGAGAAGGTGGCAAGGAGACACGGTCATCCAAATACAATGAAACAAGCAATCTAGAAAGTGACTGCAGCATGCAAGGAAACAAATGAGCAGGAAGTGGTGCCGACACTATATCATTAGCCGCCATTCCCGCTTCTCTACGAGAACATGGAGGTGGTGCACTTGAAAGAGCCTCCAACCAATCTCTCTCTTGAACTACAAATGTGGGTAAGACAGGACGTTTACCGACACAGCCTTTTTCTTCAGCAGATTTGAGAAGCTTCTCCCAATTACATCCCCTTTTCAATGCAATAATAGCTGTCTGGGTACAAAGAGCCTGCAGGTCAGCACCAGCAAACCCAATGGTTCTTTTTGCAATCAACTTTAATAATGATCCATTCACAGGTGTGGGCCATTTCTGTGTATGAAGTGATAGAATAGCTTCCCGGTCTTTAACTGAAGGGAGTGGAAAGTAAATTTCTCTATCGAATCTACCAGGCCGCCTTAAAGCTGGATCAATAGCATCAGGCCGATTTGTTGCACCAATCACTATAACTGAACCACGAGACTTTAGACCATCGAGTAGAGCAAGTAAAGTCGACACAACTGAATTATGTGTCTGATCTTGTTGTCTAGTGCGTGAAGGAGCCAAACCATCGATCTCATCGAAGAATATGATTGATGGTTGAGATTTCTCGGCAACTTGAAATAGAAGTCTAAGCTGGCGCTCAGCATCACCCACGTATTTCCCTAAACAATCCGCACCTTTACGAGCAAAATAAGCTATCCGTTTATCGCCACGAGCACATGAACCAATTAATGAACGAACAACCAAAGTTTTACCCGTTCCAGGATAACCATGCAAGAGAACTCCTCTAGGAGGAGTAAGCCCGACATTATTAAAAAATTCTGGATATAATAGTGGCAATATAACAACCTCTTTTAAAGATTGGATTACATTTTGAAGCCCACCAACAGATTCCCAACCCTGATATGGCATTTGATTTTCTGATGAGGGCCCACCAATGTATACAGGGGAGATTCTTGATAAATCTCGATGAAGCCTCTTGCTTTCACGTTTTAAGAATTCTTCATCTTCTCCGCAATTTTCTAACCATTTTTCTTCTGCTTCATGATCCTTGCGCCAAGCATCGTTTGATTGCTTTCTCAATTCTAATTTCATCTTTTTAGCTTTCAACTTCTTTATCCTGTCTATATATTTACTCCCATGAGGTTGAAATAGTCGTCGATGGTCTGTACAGGCTATGAGAAATTTACGATGATCAAAGATGCAACCAATGGCACGAGCACATGGCTGCAAGAATAAATAAATAAATATATAAAACCAATAGTGTTTACTTGAATACTTTACTTAAAGGACCAAAAGACAGTTATGAGACGAGGAACGTGAATTTAAGAAAACTAAAAGAAGAATCGTAGAGATCGGCGTGCATAACCTGGGGAGAGGGGAGAACAACAAATGCTTACCAGATGATAAGTTTTTGGACACCTGTCCACACGGCATCCGATTGTGGCTCCTCGTCTACCACACCGGCTGCATTTCAATACCTTTCCTCTAAAAAGAGCTGATCTCACATTTTTCAGGCATCCCAAACCAGCAAAATAAACCTGCAAGCATAAGCAGAAATGGTAGTAAACAATGTAATGCCTAGCTTGTGAAGGAAAATATGTGAGCATAAAACCTAAAGAAACAAAGTAATTGAAGTAGTTATCTCGAGTAGTATGACTAAGTACACTAGCAAAAAGTGCAGACAGTTAAATACTTTCCCAGTCAATTGGTATCAAAGTTCAACAATATACAATGTGAAAGTAAAAGTAAAAGTAAAAGTAAAAGCTATGCTAACGTAGAAAAGGACAAACAGAACACCAAGGGGGAAAAAAAGAGAGGGAACTAGATACCACAGCAACATGCGTTTATGCATACAATAGAGTTTCACCCACACAGTAACTGGCCCTTGCATAATAAGTCCATAAAAAAGAAAAGAATAAAAAAAGTAAACATATGAATACTTCACTAAATTCTTAGGAAGGAAAAGGCAAGGCATCCTCAATATAGTGTATTATGTTACATGGCCAATGCACATCTTGAGGACCATAAATAAAGCTATGTTTTTATTTATGTTATAATGATAGCCAGTAGCCAGCACAACAGCTTAAACAATTCTTAAAAAAAAATAAGACATACAAAATTCAGGAGTTAAAGCAATACAACATACGTAGTGGCTGACTGAATGTTTCTCAGGTAGAAAAAAAAAACTGCAAGCTTTGACAATCAACAATACATCATTCTAAAGTTAGATCAGATAGTGAGTTAAAGCAATACAACATACGTAGTGGCTGACTGAATGTATTATGTTACATGGCCAATGCACATCTTGAGGACCATAAATAAAGCTATGTTTTTATTTATGTTATAATGATAGCCAGTAGCCAGCACAACAGCTTAAACAATTCTTAAAAAAAAATAAGACATACAAAATTCAGGAGTTAAAGCAATACAACATACGTAGTGGCTGACTGAATGTTTCTCAGGTAGAAAAAAAAACTGCAAGCTTTGACAATCAACAATACATCATTCTAAAGTTAGATCAGATAGTGAGTTAAAGCCTGTTGCTGATAATTTGCTTTTCTTGACAGAGAATGCTCATTAGAGAAGGAGATGTGAGGCATGGTGAGGAGGTGCTCTACTGTCTAGATGAAACTGTTTTTTTTCCGGCCCAAAAGTCTTTCAAGAAATAAAGATACTAAATGAACAGAAAATGCACACTTGCTGAATACATTTACTAGGATAACGAATCTGTAAATCAACCAGTATGTGAGAGCATATTTCCCTATTCATAATCCAGAAGTGCTGAAGCACAGCATCAATAAGGTCATTGTTTTAAGGTATCAATTTAAAGTGTGGTTCACAGTACAATCAGATCTATAGTCTATACAATAATGAATGAAAGCTCTTAAAAAATAAAACATACCTCTGGACTCCATACCGCACAATGTTGATGAACCCATATCCCAGCAATCCCAAACCGATCATTTATCGGACCCAAGAGTTGTCCCAGCCAGCCTGGCTCATCACCAAATCCATCCCATTTATCATAGTTCGGTTCCTCCGCCGAGGAAGATCCACTGTACGCCTCATTATCACTGCCTGCCCCATCATTCACTAACCTTTTTGGAGGCTTACCATCAGTTCCTCCTCCACAAAGACCACACCACCTTCCCTTTTTTATCCGAGGTTTATAATGTCTATGAACCGGAGAATCTTTCCTTTCCCCAACCTTTTTATCCTCATCTTGCATATGATTTCCATCGGACGTACAATCTCCCACATGACCGTCTTCACGAGAACCATCGTTCTCCTTCCCCCCAGATTCATCTTGTTCAGCAGAACTACTCTGTTCAACAGATTGTATAGCGTCTTTGACAATGTCCTCAGAATCAAAACTATTTAAAACTTCCTTCCCTTGCTCCGGTAACTCATCAACAGCACCATTATCTGTTACCTCATCATCCACCCCCTTATTCTTGTCTTCTACCGGCCGCTGAGTGATCGTTTCTTCATCTTCTTTACCACTGTCATCCAAACTAATATCCCCATTACTCACAACATTCGAAGCTTTAACTCTTCCAGGCCGTTTCGACTGCACAACCATCAATCTCTTCTCCTCTAATCCACCATTAGAACTATCAAACAGCTTCTTCTTACTCCTCGGAGTCGAACCCCCGTTGACAAAATTCACTTTCCTAACCCTACCCCTACCCCTCTCCCTCAACCTAGACTTCCACTCCCCCGATTCCTCCTCTCCCAAACTAAACGCGCTTTCCGAACGTGACTCTCTTTCCAAACCAACGCCCTTTTTATCCGAACCACCCGCACCACACTCATTACCCACCCTGCGCCTTTTCTTAGGAGGCGCAGGCGACGCATCCAACACCAACGGAGCTCGCCTAACCCTCGAACTCCTCCTAACCTCCAACAACATATCACCATTAACCTCACCAACCTTAGGAGACTCTATCTTAACCCGATTCTCGGCATACGCCGTCTCACATATCTTATCAAGCCTCTTACGCTTCTGTTTCGCCCTAATTAACCTCTGATTCTTCCTTCTCCTATTAATAGTCGCAGCACGTGACATACGCATGACCAAATCCACCACACTCCACCAAACACTCTGTCTATAACATAAACTCTATATCTTTAAATCTCTACACCTAACACACACACACACACACACAAACCGCTTTATAAAATGTAATCCGTGAACATAACCTAATAATAATAAACAAATTGAATAACTTACAGTGAAAACTGGTGAATTTGAAACCCTAAACACGGTAAATAATAACCTCTGATCGGATTTGTTACGGTTTTGAGACGATTAAGGTTTTAGGGACGATAATATGCATCGATTTGATGAGAATAATAATAATATTAATATTATTATGTATAGAGTTTTTCAGAGAGTGATAATATTATTATGTGTAGAATGAAGGCAGGGGGCGGAGGTTCTTGTAGAGAGAAAGGGTTTTTCGGGTTACGGAGTTTTAAACGGAAGGATTCGGGTGGGTTGTTGTTGACCACGCGCTTTGTTAGCGCGTGTGGTGCACGTGCCCGTTGAATATTGGTAAGGTTATGGTTGGGTGTGTGGTGCGTGGGGTGTACGTGGTGGTGATGAGAGTGGGAGTTGGGTGTTGGGATTAAGTTATCTAGGGTGTATAAGTTTGGTCCTTTGGTTATTGGTTGGTGTTTACTTTGTGCCCTTGAAGAATAGGAGTTTATGTGTTTGTTGTTTTTAAAGGTTGATTAGTGGAAAGTTGGGTGTTTTATTTGTTTAAAAATTTGGTTTAAGGTGTTTTTAAATGGTTAATTCATTATAAATTATTCTTCTCCTTTTTTTAAGTTTTTGAATGTCTTCTGGAATTAAGTTAGGTAACTTAGGGGTGCTAGATAAGTTCTGTTTGTAGGTTAGTGGGTCAAACACGATATGAATCCGAAAAGTTTAATTGAACATGAAATGAATATGAAAATTGTCTCGGATGCGTGGACCCAAACATGACACAAGTATTTACGAGTTGACACAAATGTGACATTTTTAAACTAAATATGGTTTAACTTATTTTTTCGCATATTTATATTTTAGAAATGTAGATGGACAACTACAAAGTATAATTGTATATAAAACAGTTAAGTTAAAATTATTGAACATAGTTTTTCATTATCTTTTTGAAATTTGACAAAAAAATATCTATCTAGTTTAAGATATGTGATAAAACCCAAAATTTTAAAAATATATAGAGAAAAATAGACATCTAAACATATCAACCATTGAAAATTGATATGAACACTTTTTGTTTAGCTAAACGCGTTTGCTTGTCAACTTGAAACCAATTACACTAAACTCAAAGCTATAAATTTCATGTTAGTTTCATATGATATAGATCCACACCCACGTCAATGTTTAAGTATGCAAACGTCAGTGTAAGTATACCGAGATTTTATTTATTTAAGAAATGGGTTGTAAAAAATATATTTTATGAGGTAAGGAATGAAACTCAAGTAATGAGAGAAGACCTCTTTTATAAAATTGTAAGTTGGTATTTGGTTTTTTGAGCTTTGCCACTCCCACCAAATGTTACCGCCAAATATGTATGATATCTTTTGATGCCCTGAAACCTACGATTTCATACATTACCTTTATTGCTACACTAAAAGTGTTAGGTTGATTGATAAAATTTGACATAATTAAGTTTTTAAAATTAGTAGGTATAGTTTAAGTTATTGTAACTATAATCTTGGTTAGTCAAATTAATTGTGTCCTTTCTGTACATGTTAAGAGTTAATCAATGTTCAAACATTAGTTTCTAAAAATAAGTGCTACAAGATTTCAGATAATGAGATAACTTTTAATTAAATAAATAAAAATAATTGAGTCTTCCAGATAACTCTTAATTAAATACATAAAAATACTGCAAAAAAATGAAAAGATCTTCGGGAAAATACTGATGAAACAAAATAAAAATAGTTATTTTTCTATGAGTTATTGTATGAGAATGAGTTCACTAAGTGAAAGAAATCAGACAAAAAAACTTGTGAAACAAATTAATTTTGTCCATACAAAGGACAGTCTTTATTATTAGTGAATAACTAATGGTAATAGATATTGCAAAACTATAAATAAAATACAAATGGAAAGTTTGTTTTATATAGATTATCTTTTTATGAAAGGAAATTATTAAGGTGTTATGTAGTGTGTACTTGGTTTGAAAACTAACCTACCAAGTAGGTATTGGTCATTTGGTTGTTTGTTCTCAAATAGAACATATGCTCAAGTCTCAACCTAACTTAGGTTTTATTTTGAAAATATAAATATAAAACTCAAGAACCAACTTGGTTTTGGATTAAGCTCACCCGAAAACCAAATTATACACATTCGCTTCTACTTTAGTTCTTGGTTTTGTTGATTTGCATTTAGTTTTGCAAATGTCGCATACGTTAATGGTAATCAGAAAAGAAGAAGCCAAAGGCTACTTGCGTGGAATGATAAATAAGTGAAAACCAGGATTAACAACAAAGCAGTATCAACAACTCGTGAGAATGTTTGGTGCAATCAAACAAGAAAGCATGCCAACTGCAAACATGGCATGTAATGGTAATCAAGAAGGTAAATGGGTCATCGACTCGGGCTCTACCGAGCATATAACCCACAAAGACTTCTTACTTAAAAACAAAATCAAAACGAATTATGAGCCACATGTCATCAGACATAGATTAATCGGATCTAGCATACGTCACCTCGTAGAAAGACCTAGATTACGCACATAAACTTGTTCAGAATTTAGTACTCAACATACAATCAACACATCACAAGATCAACAATAAACAACCATAATAAATCACACTTTCATAAACAAAAACATCCAAACTTAACAAGTACCAGAATTCATCCTACCTAACTGGCTATAAGGCAATTAGTTAGCCTTAATCGAAGATAAACAATTAGAATTCATTGGAAACATAGTTTGAAACAAAAGAACATAAACTAAAACTATCAAAATTAGTAAGAATCACGAATATGGTCTCCTTTATATCATATCTTTGATCATGATGCTCCTTTGCTCTTAAATCTCGTTACACAACTCCAAACAGCCTCTTGTTTGCTACAGTCGCTAATTTTCGTCCTCTAGGGTTTCCACCTGTCAAGTTCTATTTATAAGCATTCACTAGGGTTTCGAGTCCAGTATAGCCCAACTGTCATTAAAGAGTAGGGGTCGTACTCTCATTAACACACAAGGTTCCACTAGGGTTTGACTTCTCTTCTGAGTTCTGACGACGCTTAATCTTATGTCGTCTTCCAGTATCGGCCGCACCTAAGTATATGAGTGCAAGCAGTATCCTAGACTTTATACACCTTCTTCTATTTCTTTTCTAATGCTTGTTTCCAACTTGAGAATCCTTCCTTTACTCTCTAGGACCTATGAAACACCAAAACATAAATAATTAATTAATTGAATAGGTGAATTTGCACTAGATAACTACAAATATTAGGATGTATGCATTGAATTATATGTGGTTTTTCGAAAACATCAAGGACTCAATTTGGTCTCAATAAATTGGTATAATTCACAAATTCCTTACTTGAAGTCGGTTTCAAACAACTAGAAGCCAATCATTCGTTATTTATTTTCAAGGAGAAATATGTATTTGTTGCTACACTAATATACATCGATTGTGACACCCGGCATCATCAAGATAACATTTTACAAAACATATAGGTCTACCTTAGCGAAAAACATTTATTAACATACTTAATTGGGTCAGTTGAGTCGGGCTACACTACGTATTGTCCAGGGTTCAATGTTCGGAGGATCATTGGGGTTATTTTATGTACACACGAGTCTTGAGTCCCGTTGTTGGTGAATTACATGAATTGATTTAAGTGATATATATAGATTGATCCATATATGTTATATAATGTGCAAATACGTGTTTAAACGGTGTTTATATGATTATACACGATTCTATGTGCTTAACATATGTTAGGATTGCAGGTTCATGTGTTAGGATGTGTTGAAATGCGTATAAATGACAAAACTGAAAAAACTGGAAAAATGGGAAACTGGTTCGACCCTTAGGGGGTTCGAACCAGTTGAATGGAAACCCATTCGACCTCCATACAACCTCATTCGACCCCTGCAGAGGTCAAATGAACATGTACTATAAATACCATACTTTGCAATTTTTCATCATTTCACAAACCCTAAACGCCTCTAAGTGCTCTCTCTCGACCTTAAACACCTGGGAAGGAGTTGTTGACCTTGTTTTTCAGAATCTAACCTACAAACATCTTCTATATCATAAACAAGAGAAGATCTAAGGTGTGTTCTTGATCTAAAATCCTTTTTAAGCATTCTTATTCGTTTTTATTAAACCCCAAAGGTCCAGATCTGTTCTAAGATGGTTTTCATGAATAAAAACCTTTCTAACATCTTTCTTAACAAAACCCTGTCATTTATAATGAGATTTTATACAAAATGACGTGATAATGATGTGTTATGTGTTGTTTGATGATTGATTGTTGTATAGATATTATAACAATGATCTAAGGCTGCTATAGATGATGGTTTATGATTATCTTAGGTCACAAATTGTTGGATGATGATGTTTTGCCCATTTGGGGGATTTTTGTTAGATCTAGGGTTTCATTCATGATGTTAATGTTAATAAAATGATTAGGGTTTTCATATACACAATAATATGAGCATATTGAGCTGATTGTTAAGTAATTTCGACAAGTTTCCATTTTGGGTAAAGTTTACATGCATTGATGTGACGTTTCCATAATTTGCCATTTTGGGTAAGTTGTAAAACGGACTGATTATGGAGTAACATTAGTAGGGTTTTGTAGGGATAGGTTAATGATGTTTGACTATTGTGATTTGTGGCGTTTCGTGATGTTTTCGGACTGTTTAGATGTGATTTGGTGCGTTTTTGAGGTTTTGCAGCATATGGGTCGAACCTGGAAACTCATTCGACCCTTCGAAAGGTTGAATGAACTTCCAGGAGGTCGAACCAATATCAAAACAGGTCGAATGAACTTCAATTTGGTCGGACGAACATGATTTAGGTCGAATTCGAATTAACATGTGTTAGGATCGAATGAACATGTGTTAGGTTGAATGAACTTGTGTATAGGTCGAATGAACATCATATGGGTCGAATGAAGACCCATATTGGTCGAATGAACTTCCCAGACATAACTGATTCGACCTTACTTCACCGTGTATGCGATTTTTGATGCAAACTAAGTGTTTTATGCTTGAACCTTGGTTTGAAAAAGCGTGAGGCGCTCCGAGGCGTTTTGGTTCCAAAATCCGAGGCGCGGGGCTTAAAGCGCGAGGTGAGAGCTTCACGTATGTGAGGCGCCCAAGGTAAAAAAGAGTAAAAAAAAAATATTTATACAAGTCAATACTACATATTCTACTTGTTAATCAATCCTAAAAACAATAACATAATTATAAACACACTTAAACACTTCATTAAACAAACACTTAAGCCGAAACACATTTAAAAAACTTAAAAAAAGAACCCTAATTTGGATTTTTGGCCCAAAAAACCCTAATTTTGACTGAGGCAGCGCCTCAAGCGCCTTGGCTCCTCGGGCGCCTCACAGCGCTTCATGTAGTTTAGCGCCTCAGGCCAAAAAAAGCGCTTTACTAGCGCCTCGAGCGCCTCAAGCGCGCCTGAGGTGCGCTTTTTTAAACCAAGGCTTGAACCTTATGTGTAATCTATATGTACTTGATTAGTTTAGGTAATGGCTCACCAACGGGATGTCGGGTCGGTCTGGTGTGTCGGTTCAACAGTCAAACACGTTTTCGAACATACTTAGTCACGATCTGGACAATCGGGGGCTAGATAACCTTAGGGTTGTTAGTCAAAACACTTATACAAACTTTCATGATAGATCTCCGGTATTTGGAAACTATCAGACGTGTCGGTTATTCTTTTAACTAGAAGACGCAACCTAAGGTGAGTGTCACAGCCCCATTATTTACTGTTTTCATACTTTTGGGGGAGAAACATGCGATATGAACTTACATACTTTTAGACCAACATTATTACATTATATCTCATGGATATTTAGTGACATTTATTCATCGGTAAAGACCTCTCAAACTTTATTGAACCATTAATATGTAGATACATAGCGGGGAAAGTGTGAATAGATCTATTGGGCCTGGCAAGCCCCACTCGGGTCGACTGGCGGTTGGTGGCGGGTGCATATTTGTCCTACCAAACTTTACGGTACTGGGTTATGCACCGGTGACGGGTATAGAGGCATTCTAACATTCAGAAGTGGTTCACGGCACTATAGTATCATGTAACGATGTCTAGCTAGCATCAGGTATAGATGTAAGAATTGTTTGGTCTGGTTTATAAACGTTACAAACTTTTACAAACTTATCTCTGTGACTCATCGGCATTTTCTGTGTTGACTAACATTGCATGTTTTCTCAAGTCGCTAAGGTAGCAGGGAATCTTAGGCGCACTGGAGTCGCACTGCGTCTGGTTTTTGCATTCATAAAGTAAACCTTGACTGGTTTAACTGCATACTTTTGAACTTTGGTTTTGTAAAACATATTTGCTTCCGCTGTCTATCTTGGTTTGTATAAACTTTTAACTGCGTGGTTGGTTTATTTACGTTATTTTCCTATCATATAGTTATCGTTTATTGTGACCGTTGACTTGGATCCAGGTATGTCACGCACCTCGCGGTAAAACACCGCGAGTGGAATTTGAGGGTATGACATCGATGATGTTATCATCATGGGAAATGATTTGAACAAGATCCAAGAGCCAAAGTTTTTTCGACAAAAAATTTAACATTAAAGATCTCGGGCTATTAAAGTTTTTACTTGGCTTAGAAGTGGCTCAGACGAAGGCGGGTTTGGTGCTAAGTCAACGAAAATACATTTTAAACATCTTGAAAGAGACGAGAATGATGGGTTATAGCTTAAGCCTACTTCCAATGGAACAAAACCTTAAGTTGGATAAATATAATGAAGAACCGCGGTTAGCAGGACATTAATACCAAAGGTTAGTCAGAAGACTTCTTTACCTACGGGAAACGAGACCCAATATTGCATACTCAGTGAACTTCCTAAATAAATTTGTAAGTGATCCAAGACAAAGTCACATGTAAGTTGCTATATGGGTTCTAAGGTATCTCAAAGCCACCCGGGACAAGGCATTTATGAAAAAAAAACGGGAACAAACCTCACATTCTGTTGTGATTCAGATTGGCATGGGTGGCCGCTTACAAGAAGATCAAGGCTGATTATTTACTACTTTTGGGAGGGGCCTCCATATCATGGAAATCGAAGAAATAATTAGTTGAATCTCGATCATTGGCTGAAGCTGAATACTGAGCTGTGGCAATCGTTATTAGTAGAATCATATGGATGAGAGGGCTCTTAAAGAAACTTGATATGCCCTCTTAGGGAGCAACACAATTGTTTTGTGATAACAAAGTGGCATGTAACATAGTAAAGAACCCGGTGTTTCATGAACAAACCAACATGTTGACATGGATTGTCGCTTTGTTACACAACTGGTCAAATCAAAGGAGATACAAACCATGCATGTTGATACAAAAATGCAAATTGCAGATGTTCATACCAAGCCTTTGGAGACACAACACCTCCGTACATTACTTGACAAGTTGGGTGATGACGTGGGTAGCCCAAAGCAAAATAGGTAAACAACATCATATAACTATGCTTAAAGGGTTGAAAGGTACGGTGGTTCAAGGGGTCAAGAAGCACTGATCAAAAGATGACTTGTCTTGTTATCCTTTTCCTCGGTCAACACAAGCAGCTGTCCATGTCTGGCTCATGGAGACGCTGCAATGATCGGACCGCAGGTCCAAAGCCATCCTTGGCTTAAAGTGGCATGTCTTCTAGTTGCACTTTGTATGTGTATAGGATCGGCTAATCAACAAAGACTATGATCAAACAAGTTCAATTCAGGTGCGGAATCCCGGAATTGATCACGAAATGATAATAAAACTAGCAAAAGACACAAATCATCATAAACACATTCATTTCATTCATTAACATAATCATTAATCACTTTGAAAGCCTGTTTACAATGTTATAAATCAGTTACAGACTTGACAAAAACCCTAGGGAGAAACACACACTGAGAGGGAAACAAAATGACCAACAACTAAACACAAAAACCCGTTCAGCCTATATATAGACCTGCACATTCGACCAAACAAATGGGCGAATGTGCACGTTCGACCAACTGACTGGGCGAATCAGCACAATACATAAACACAAACTACATTCGACCTCCCAGTTCCTCCTTCGACCATCCATAACTACCTTCGACCATTCATAAGCCACCTTCGACCGTCTGAAAACATCAAAACATAATAGGATTTGCAATTCAATAGCACTAGTCGCACTTTCGTGTATCTACACACTTCATTTCAAGATAATATCCCTCCCCAAAAGAGAAGATCCTCCTGTTATAAATCAGACCTCTCTTCCACAAATCTGAT
>JAQQBG010001367.1:12500-15000 GCA_032199755.1 Ambrosia artemisiifolia | reverse complement strand
CAGGCAAGCTTTGAGGATATGGGGTTCGATGCATATTACTCATGGCAGACGACGCTATGGGCCGAATGAAGAGTTTGGATGCACCAGGGTTCCTGCTCTCAGCTTATCTATCTATGATGTTTGGAATAGAAGCATCACAACAGCGGGACAAATCTCGATAAGGGACAATCTTGAAGGCGACCAGCCATGGGCACCGCTGCCAGAAGGAAACGATAACCTATGACGTTCTCGAAAGCGGCCAGCCATGGGCACCACTGCCCGAAGGCGATGATAACCCATGGCTGAATGCCATGATGGGTACGACATGAGGATTCTCATCTCATACCCATCATGGCGGCCAGCCATGGGCACCACTACCCGAAGGCAATGTTAACCCATGGCTGATTGCCATGATGGGTACAACATGAGAATTCTCATGTCATACCCATCATGGCGGTCATGGGCACCGATGCCCGAAGGCAACGATATCCCATGACGTCCTCGAAGCGGCCAGCCATGGGCACCATTGCCCGAAGGCAATGATAACCCATGGCTGAATGCCATGATGGAGACGACATGAGGATTCTCATCTCATACCCATCATGGCGGTCCATCTTGTGGTGTATCAGGTCAAGGCTTGGGCGTGCCAACACACTTCATCACCCATAATGTTTTCACATGCTTTGATCCTGCCAACAAGATGGTCTGCTAGTGCTAGTTCAAGAGAGGGGCCGCACTAGCTTGGCCAAGACACCTTACCCCCCTATATATACATTATGCACAAAAAGTAAAGTGACAGGAACAGACATTAATTTTTTGAGGAATGATAATTTTTTGAAGGCATGCCCATTGTAGGCCATCGTCAAGCCATCGTTCTAGTCGTCGTGTGGGAAACAAGCATAATTCAAGGCAACATGGCTTGTCTACTAGGCAACATGGTGCACAATGTGGGGCGTCTTTGCCAAGCATCCATCAATTCACTAGCAAACGTGCTTACAACTAGGCATGATGTGGGGCATTTACAAGGCACGAGGCTAGATTTCTAGGCTACATGGCTTGGGGAGACACACCTCGTGCTACAATAGGCTTGAAACCTCTCATCTCGTATGCCCTCACTGGCCTTAGTTGGGCACTGGGGTTGCTCAAGCCCCATGTCTCCCTTATATATACATATTTCACAAAAAGCATTGTGACAGGAACAGACATTAAATTTTCGAGGATTGATAATTTTCGAGGTTTGCTGCTCGTTGGGCCTATGTACACGAGTCGTTGTGCGAGAAACCAAGTCGTTGGGCAACATTCCTAGGCAACGTGGGCAGGAGGGGCACTTGGTTCTCGAGTTCGTGGCTTGCTTGGGGCAATTTAGCTTGTGTACAAGGCCTTGGCAGCCTTGTTTCTCGGCCAACAAGGCCTCCTTGGGCGCTGCCAAGCCTCACCCAGGCAAGCCCTTCCCAACACACACCCCTCCCCTATATATACATATTGCACAAAAAGTTAAGTTTCAGGAATAGACATTAATTTTTTGAGGAATGATAATTTTTTGGGACCCTATCAAAAACCCATCAAACGACGTCGGATTGGCACGAAATTTTGCGTGGTGCCTCGGGGCAATGTTTTAAGATGTTCGGAACCGGAAAATTCTGGGTTCGGGTCCCGTGGGCCCGTGGGCCGGGCTCGGTCGGCCCCGGACCTTTATTCGTTATGTAATCATCGTAAGCCCATCAAACGACGTCGGATCGCCACGAAACTTTACGTGGGTGTTCTAGGGGCTAACCAGAGACGTTTGGTGTCACGGTCCGCCTTGATCGGGTCAGCCCGTTGACCGGGCCATTGACGGTGCGCCGGACTATGTGATTGGCCCTAAACCATATCAAACGATCTAGGATCGCCATGAAACTTTGTGTGAGCCTTCGAAATAACGAAATAAAAGGGTCCCGTAAAAATACTTTGCTTTCGGGTCCGTGGGCCCGCGGGCCGGTCATCCATCCAACACCCGGTGTTCTCCGAAACACCACCGAACGACGCCTAATCGCCACGAAACTTTGCGTGCTTGCTCGCGGGCATGGTTAGAGTTGATTAGTGTCATCGTATCATGTTTTCGGGTAAAATAGTTTAACGGGTTGTGTTCGGGCCCGTTGGCCCTTTCGATCGTATTCGAGCCCGTTGTACTCGGGCAACATCCTGGAACAATGTGGGGACTTAGGCATGTCACTATGCTTGCTCACAGTGCATCGTGGTTAGTTTACTAGGCCAGCCTCTTATTGCGTGGTCGCTCACCAACCTTGAAAGGACCCAAGGGTGTGTCAGTCTAAGGCATCGTGGTCAGTTCCTTAGGCAACGATGTGGGGCTTGGGCAAGGGACAAGGCATGGTTTCCTGGCAACATCCTGGAACAACGTGTGGCTTAGGCAAAGGCACACTATGCTTGTTCACAGTGCATCGTGGTCAGAATTTACTTTGCCAGCCTCTTGTTGCCTGGTCGCTTACCAATCCTGAAAGGACCCATGGTGTGTCAATCAAAG
>JAQQBG010001366.1:0-2500 GCA_032199755.1 Ambrosia artemisiifolia | reverse complement strand
AATAGGCTTGAAACCTCTCATCTCGTATGCCCTCACTGGCCTTAGTTGGGCACTGGGGTTGCTCAAGCCCCATGTCTCCCTTATATATACATATTTCACAAAAAGCATTGTGACAGGAACAGACATTAAATTTTCGAGGATTGATAATTTTCGAGGTTTGCTGCTCGTTGGGCCTATGTACACGAGTCGTTGTGCGAGAAACCAAGTCGTTGGGCAACATTCCTAGGCAACGTGGGCAGGAGGGGCACTTGGTTCTCGAGTTCGTGGCTTGCTTGGGGCAATTTAGCTTGTGTACAAGGCCTTGGCAGCCTTGTTTCTCGGCCAACAAGGCCTCCTTGGGCGCTGCCAAGCCTCACCCAGGCAAGCCCTTCCCAACACACACCCCTCCCCTATATATACATATTGCACAAAAAGTTAAGTTTCAGGAATAGACATTAATTTTTTGAGGAATGATAATTTTTTGGGACCCTATCAAAAACCCATCAAACGACGTCGGATTGGCACGAAATTTTGCGTGGTGCCTCGGGGCAATGTTTTAAGATGTTCGGAACCGGAAAATTCTGGGTTCGGGTCCCGTGGGCCCGTGGGCCGGGCTCGGTCGGCCCCGGACCTTTATTCGTTATGTAATCATCGTAAGCCCATCAAACGACGTCGGATCGCCACGAAACTTTACGTGGGTGTTCTAGGGGCTAACCAGAGACGTTTGGTGTCACGGTCCGCCTTGATCGGGTCAGCCCGTTGACCGGGCCATTGACGGTGCGCCGGACTATGTGATTGGCCCTAAACCATATCAAACGATCTAGGATCGCCATGAAACTTTGTGTGAGCCTTCGAAATAACGAAATAAAAGGGTCCCGTAAAAATACTTTGCTTTCGGGTCCGTGGGCCCGCGGGCCGGTCATCCATCCAACACCCGGTGTTCTCCGAAACACCACCGAACGACGCCTAATCGCCACGAAACTTTGCGTGCTTGCTCGCGGGCATGGTTAGAGTTGATTAGTGTCATCGTATCATGTTTTCGGGTGTAAAATAGTTTAACGGGTTGTGTTCGGGCCCGTTGGCCCTTTCGATCGTATTCGAGCCCGTTGTACTCGGGCAACATCCTGGAACAATGTGGGGACTTAGGCATGTCACTATGCTTGCTCACAGTGCATCGTGGTTAGTTTACTAGGCCAGCCTCTTATTGCGTGGTCGCTCACCAACCTTGAAAGGACCCAAGGGTGTGTCAGTCTAAGGCATCGTGGTCAGTTCCTTAGGCAACGATGTGGGGCTTGGGCAAGGGACAAGGCATGGTTTCCTGGCAACATCCTGGAACAACGTGTGGCTTAGGCAAAGGCACACTATGCTTGTTCACAGTGCATCGTGGTCAGAATTTACTTTGCCAGCCTCTTGTTGCCTGGTCGCTTACCAATCCTGAAAGGACCCATGGTGTGTCAATCAAAGGCATCGTGGTCAGTTCCTTAGGCAACGATGTGGGGCTTGGCAAGGGACAAGGCATGGTTGTATGGCAACATCCTGGAACAAAGTGGGGCTTAGGCAAGGCACTATGCTTGTTCACAGTGCATCGTGGTCAGTTTACTAGGCCAACCTCTTGTTGCCTGGTCGCTCACCAATCCTGAAAGCACCCATGGTGTGTCAGTCTAAGGCATCGTGGCCAGTTCCTTAGGCATCGATATGGGGCTTGGGCAAGGGACAAGGCATGGTTTCCTGGCAACATCCTGGAACAACGTGTGGCTTAGGCAAAGGCACACTATGCTTGTTCACAGTGCATCGTGGTCAGTTTACTAGGCCAACCTCTTGTTGCCTGGTCGCTCACCAATCCTGAAAGCACCCATGGTGTGTCAGTCTAAGGCATCGTGGTCAGTTCCTTAGGCATCGATGTGGGGCTTGGGCAAGGGACAAGGCCCTCCTGGCAACATCCTGGAACAACGTGTGGCTTAGGCAAAGGCACACTATGCTTGTTCACAGTGCACCGTTAGTTTACTAGGCCAGCCTCTTGTTGCCTGGTCACTCACCAACCCTGAAAGGACCTTGGGGTGTGTCAGGCTAAGGCATCGTGGTCAGTTCCTTAGGCAACGAGTTGGGCGATGTGCATGTCAACAAGCATGGTGGTCACGTTAGCATGCAACATCCAAGAACAAAGTGGGGCTTAGGCATGGCACTATGCTTGTTCATAGTGCATCGTGCTTAGTTTACTAGGCCAGCCTCTTTTTGCCTGGTCGCTCACCGACACTGAAAGGACCCTAGGGGTGTGTCAATCCCCATGTCCCTCCTATATATACATTCTGAATAAAAAGCATAGTGACAGGAACAGACATTAGCTTTTCCAATCAGTGATCACTTCTACCAACTATGCTTGTATGAACAACTTGTAAAATTCCCAACACTTGTAAAAATTTTCAACACTTGTAAAAATTTTCAACACTTGTAAAATTTTCTCAAGTATAGCGACACAACCTCTTGAAAAAAACCCTTAGGAACTCTTTTGGGTTGGGATTTT
>JAQQBG010001364.1:2500-16947 GCA_032199755.1 Ambrosia artemisiifolia | reverse complement strand
AAGTTCCCAAACTACATTACTGAAAAGGCTGAATTCCTCCCTTGTGTTGCTGGTGTTTGGGCTACCCGTATCCCAGGATTTGCCATGTTCTCAATAGTGTCCAAGCTGAAAGCCATTAAGAAGGAGATCCGGAAACTCAACTTCCAGCAGGGCAATCTTCATACTCGTGTTGCTAAGCTCAAATCTGAATTGGAGGCTGTTCAAGTGGAAGTTGATAGTGACCCTACTAATTCTGTCCTAAGGGAAGAAGAAGGGAACTACTTACAGGCCTATAATGACGCTATCCGTGATGAGGAATTGTTTTTGAAACAAAAAGCTAAGGTTGCTTGGCTTAAAGAGGGTGATCATAACACGAAGTATTTTCACAGAATGGTGAAAGCCAACCAGCATAGGAACCGTATCCATTCTGTTGAGAATCTTAGCGGGGAGGTTCACTCGGGGCACCTTGTTGCTGATCAATTTGTGGACCACTTTAAATCTGTGTTGGGTACTTCGGTGGAGGTTGAGCCAATTATTGATCCGGATCACCTATTCACTAAACGTATTCCAGCTGTTGATGCTACTCTTATGACCAGGGATGTCACTTCTATTGAAATCAAATCAGCGTTTTTTGATATGGAGGATGACAAGGCGCCTGGACCGGATGGGTTTTCGGCTAAATTCTTTAAGGCGTCTTGGAGTGTGATTGGGGAAGAGGTGTGTAAGGCAGTCAAAGACTTCTTTAATAATGGGAAGCTGCTCAAAGAAGTCAATGCCACTGTGTTAGCTTTGGTGCCAAAGTTAGCTACTCCCAAAAAAGTCTCTGATTTCCGGCCCATTGCGTGTTGCAATGTTTTGTATAAGGGCATTAGCAAAATTCTCACAAATCGAATTAAGGGGGTCCTTGATAAGATTGTGGACGATAATCAATGTGCTTTTATCCCGGGCCGCCTAATCAGTGATAACATCCTCCTTACCCAGGAACTTATGAGGAACTATCATAGGAACTCCGGGCAAGCTAGGTGTGCGTTCAAAATCGATATCCAGAAAGCCTATGATACGGTTGAGTGGAGCTTCCTTAGGATGGCTCTTGTTCATTTTGGCTTCCCGGACAAGATGATCAAATGGATTATGTCTTGTGTCACCACGGCTTCCTTTTCTATTTCTGTGAATGGTGACCACCATGGTTACTTCAAAGGAAAAAGAGGTCTGCGTCAGGGAGACCCCATCTCCCCATACCTCTTCACCTTGGTGATGGAAGTTCTCACCCTTATGATTAGACGACGGGTGGTTCACAATGACCAATTCCAATTTCATTGGAAATGTGCCGAGGTTAATCTCACTCACTTATGCTTTGCTGATGATTTATTCCTGTTTTGCCATGGTGATTGCGCTTCCATAAACACCCTTATGGCTGCTCTTGATGAATTTAAGGATGTTTCTGGCCTTGTCCCGAGCATTCCTAAAAGCACTGTCTACTGTTGCAATGTGAGTCCAGAAGTTCATGATCTGCTCAATAACCATATCCGCTTCAGAGTTGGAGAGCTTCCAGTCAAATACTTGGGAGTTCCCCTCATCTCTACCAGGCTTCGGCACAGAGATTGTACTCCCTTGATTGACAAGGTGAAGAAAAAAATTTCAGACTGGAAGAACAAATCTCTTTCGTTTGCTGGCCGCCTCCAATTGATCTCATCGGTCCTAAATTCGCTTCATGTCTACTGGTCTTCAGTCTTTATTCTCCCTGTGGCTGTCTCCAAAGATGTGGAAAAACTCATGCGTGGTTTCCTTTGGTGCCATGGTGAGATGAAAAACGGGAAAGCGAAAGTCAAATGGAAGGATGTGTGTATTCCCATGAGTCATGGAGGGCTTGGTCTAAAACGGCTGAGAACGTGGAATAAAGCCTTGATAGCAAAGCACACTTGGAATGTTGTCAGTCGCAAGAAGTCTCTCTGGGTTGATTGGGTTTATGCCAACCACCTCAGGGAGTATAATTTCTGGGAGTTGACTGATAAAGGCGACGCTTGTTGGGGCTGGAGGAAGATCCTTGAGCTGAGAACTCAACTTCGACCCCACATTATTCACCTCATTGGTAATGGCCAAAAGACCTCTGCCTGGTTTGATACCTGGCATGACTCGGGTCCCCTAAGTAACACCATTACTCACAGGAACATGAGTGAGGGCCCTCTCACCAGGAGATTAAAAGTTAGTGAAATTATTGCCGATGGAGCCTGGTTATGGCCTGAGGATTGGCAGGTCAGATTCCCTAGCTTCGCGGGTACTGAATGCCTTACCTTAGTGCCCAACAAGGAAGATAAAGTTGTTTGGAGAACTAATAATGGGTCGATCTCAGAATTTTCTGTGGGAACAGTTTGGGCAGACCTCCAGGAAGTGGGTGTTGAGGTCCCTTGGATGAAACTTGTTTGGTTCAATCAAAACATTCCCAGGCATGCTTTTATCCTCTGGCTTGCCATTAAGCAGAAGTTAAAGACTCAAGATATAGTGGGTAGGTGGCACAACCTGGGAAACCTTAGCTGTGTTTTCTGTCGTGGAGTTCCGGATAACCACAACCACCTATTCTTTGATTGTAACTTCCCCAAGGGTGTATGGACTGCCCTTAAGCAGCTGACCACTTGGGGTCCAGTCCCTGATGTCCTAAGCCTCATCACAGTGCACCTAACCACCCTTCAGCAAGACAACACCATATGGAGTGTGGTTAACAGGCTAGTCTTTGCTGCTGCTGTCTACTTCATTTGGCAGGAGAGAAACCGGCGCATTCATGAAAATATCTCGAGAACCAGTGATGAAGTTGTGGCCCTGATTAAAAACACAGTTAAACTCAGACTGATGGGGCTTCCTTTGATGAAAACTGCCACCTCAATGCAAGTGGCTAGAGTGTGGGATCTGCAGGGAATCCAGTGGGCTACTCCAACCAAAAAAACAAAATGATGAAACACACCAATCCCTTTCAGCCTATAAAGGATCATCATTGCATGGGGAGACGAGTTAAAGCTAAGGGGAAACAAAAAGCTGGTACAACAATGAGGAAAAGGGGTATTGAGATTGAGGCTAACTGGGGAGAGAACTACATCACACATCCTATGAAAATCCTCACAATTCTCACTTTCACATTGTTTGTTTTGCATACTGTTTTTGGTATTGGGTGGGACCTGGGTTGGGTTTTAATCTACGGCTGCTATATGTTTGCTGGTGGGTTGGGCCTGGTTCTGGGTTGGGTTCATGTTTATGTGGCTGGGCTCTTGGGCTGGGTTGAAGTTATAAGGGGGTGGAGGGTAGACTTAACCTATAGCTATTCTTGGTGGCCTTGGGTGGTTTGTTTCTTCTTCTCCTTCGTTTGGTCTTTAGGTTTTTTGCTTCTTGCCCTTCCTGTTTTCCCCTTGATTGGTAATTGGAGTTGTTGTGTGGAGGTTTTAGGTTTTTCTGGTGTTTGGAGTATAAACACAAAACCGGGAGTTATAAGGCTGGACTGGATAGGGGTGGCGTTCTTTCGGCAGAAACCCAATTTGTTCCATACCCCGAATCCAGAAACCCATTCTATATATTGGCCTCTGTTCTGTTTTAGTTTGTTTAATGTTTATTTCATGGGGTTTATCATCGAAAAGGGTTGGGACAGGTTCAAAGGATTGACCATTATTGCTAGCTATTGTTACAATTTGATGTTTTTGGGTCTTGTGGGCTGCTCCAACTCCAAGAGCTACAAGCATCAAATTCAAGAAGACATTATTGGCTATGACCCAAGAAGTACTAAGTATGTTGCCCAAGGAGTCAATGCTAAGCCTGCTGGAATGGCCAGCGAAATTCAAACTTGGAATTTCTTGACTTGGAAAAACGATCTGCTGACTGCCCCTGTTACTACTGGGAGCCAAAAGAAGGCCCACGAGTGGGTGTGCAAGACGGTGGGCTGCTGCCAGGCCCACTGGTGCTGGTATATTCTTTGGGCCCATCCTGGGCTTCGTTTCGTGCTGCGCCAAACCTGGTGGGGGGATCCCACCAACCAGGCCTGCCTTAGACATCAATGGCATAAAACTATGCATCGTTTGGGCTGGTACTGGGCTGCCAAATGGAAGGCCCACTGCTGCTGGGTTAGGAATGTCTCGGTTGGAATGAAGGCCCGGGTTTATGCCTGCCAACAAGCCCGGGTTCACTGTTTCTCTAAGTTATTTAGGCCCAATATCTTTTGTTATGTCTACTATTGGGCTTGGTTACCATTTTGGATTGTAAAGTGTAACAACTACTTCCTTAAACTTAGTAGTTGGCTGGGATGTTTTTTCATCTTGGGTTGGGGGTATCCGGGTTTCCGTAAACTCATGGAACCTTGGATGACCAATTTTTGTGGGCCGAAGTCCGTTTATGACCGGTCTTGTCTTTATGTTGTAGTGACTAGTTATGCTACCTTTACTTGGTATCGTAAGGGTAGAGGTAGGTTTTGTAAATCCCCAAAAGTGGGATACATGGTTTCTTATTTTTGGTCCCCTAAGTTTAGAACGGGGACGGTGCGGGGGAATGCCCCTATGATGATGTAAATTTTTTAGTGGTGTGATATAATACTTTTGCCGGGCTATGCCCATTACCCAAAAAAAAAAAAACCCTAAACCCTAAACCCTAAACCCTAAACCCTAAACCCTAAACCCTAAACCCTAAACCCTAAACCCTAAACCCTAAACCCTAAACCCTAAACCCTAAACCCTAAACCCTAAACCCTAAACCCTAAACCCTAAACCCTAAACCCTAAACCCTAAACCCTACAACCCTACCAACCCTAAACCCACCCTAAACCCTACCAACCCTAAACCCTAAACCCTAACCCACCCCTAAACCCTAACCCTAAACCCTAACACCCTAAACCCTACCAACCCTAAACCCCTACCCACCCTAAACCCAAACCCAAACCCTAACCCTAAACCCTAAACCCCTAAACCCTAAACCCTAAACCCTAAACCCCTAAACCCTAAACCCTAAACCCTAAACCCTAAACCCTAAACCCTAAACCCTAAACCCTAAACCCTAAACCCTAAACCCTAAACCCTAAACCCTAAACCCTAAACCCTAAACCCTAAACCCTAAACCCTAAACCCTAAACCCTAAACCCTAAACCCTAAACCCTAAACCCTAAACCCTAAACCCTAAACCCTAAACCCTAAACCCTAAACCCTAAACCCTAAACCCTAAACCCTAAACCCTAAACCCTAAACCCTAAACCCTAAACCCTAAACCCTAAACCCTAAACCCTAAACCCTAAACCCTAAACCCTAAACCCTAAACCCTAAACCCTAAACCCTAAACCCTAAACCCTAAACCCTAAACCCTAAACCCTAAACCCTAAACCCTAAACCCTAAACCCTAAACCCTAAACCCTAAACCCTAAACCCTAAACCCTAAACCCTAAACCCTAAACCCTAAACCCTAAACCCTAAACCCTAAACCCTAAACCCTAAACCCTAAACCCTAAACCCTAAACCCTAAACCCTAAACCCTAAACCCTAAACCCTAAACCCTAAACCCTAAACCCTAAACCCTAAACCCTAAACCCTAAACCCTAAACCCTAAACCCTAAACCCTAAACCCTAAACCCTAAACCCTAAACCCTAAACCCTAAACCCTAAACCCTAAACCCTAAACCCTAAACCCTAAACCCTAAACCCTAAACCCTAAACCCTAAACCCTAAACCCTAAACCCTAAACCCTAAACCCTAAACCCTAAACCCTAAACCCTAAACCCTAAACCCTAAACCCTAAACCCTAAACCCTAAACCCTAAACCCTAAACCCTAAACCCTAAACCCTAAACCCTAAACCCTAAACCCTAAACCCTAAACCCTAAACCCTAAACCCTAAACCCTAAACCCTAAACCCTAAACCCTAAACCCTAAACCCTAAACCCTAAACCCTAAACCCTAAACCCTAAACCCTAAACCCTAAACCCTAAACCCTAAACCCTAAACCCTAAACCCTAAACCCTAAACCCTAAACCCTAAACCCTAAACCCTAAACCCTAAACCCTAAACCCTAAACCCTAAACCCTAAACCCTAAACCCTAAACCCTAAACCCTAAACCCTAAACCCTAAACCCTAAACCCTAAACCCTAAACCCTAAACCCTAAACCCTAAACCCTAAACCCTAAACCCTAAACCCTAAACCCTAAACCCTAAACCCTAAACCCTAAACCCTAAACCCTAAACCCTAAACCCTAAACCCTAAACCCTAAACCCTAAACCCTAAACCCTAAACCCTAAACCCTAAACCCTAAACCCTAAACCCTAAACCCTAAACCCTAAACCCTAAACCCTAAACCCTAAACCCTAAACCCTAAACCCTAAACCCTAAACCCTAAACCCTAAACCCTAAACCCTAAACCCTAAACCCTAAACCCTAAACCCTAAACCCTAAACCCTAAACCCTAAACCCTAAACCCTAAACCCTAAACCCTAAACCCTAAACCCTAAACCCTAAACCCTAAACCCTAAACCCTAAACCCTAAACCCTAAACCCTAAACCCTAAACCCTAAACCCTAAACCCTAAACCCTAAACCCTAAACCCTAAACCCTAAACCCTAAACCCTAAACCCTAAACCCTAAACCCTAAACCCTAAACCCTAAACCCTAAACCCTAAACCCTAAACCCTAAACCCTAAACCCTAAACCCTAAACCCTAAACCCTAAACCCTAAACCCTAAACCCTAAACCCTAAACCCTAAACCCTAAACCCTAAACCCTAAACCCTAAACCCTAAACCCTAAACCCTAAACCCTAAACCCTAAACCCTAAACCCTAAACCCTAAACCCTAAACCCTAAACCCTAAACCCTAAACCCTAAACCCTAAACCCTAAACCCTAAACCCTAAACCCTAAACCCTAAACCCTAAACCCTAAACCCTAAACCCTAAACCCTAAACCCTAAACCCTAAACCCTAAACCCTAAACCCTAAACCCTAAACCCTAAACCCTAAACCCTAAACCCTAAACCCTAAACCCTAAACCCTAAACCCTAAACCCTAAACCCTAAACCCTAAACCCTAAACCCTAAACCCTAAACCCTAAACCCTAAACCCTAAACCCTAAACCCTAAACCCTAAACCCTAAACCCTAAACCCTAAACCCTAAACCCTAAACCCTAAACCCTAAACCCTAAACCCTAAACCCTAAACCCTAAACCCTAAACCCTAAACCCTAAACCCTAAACCCTAAACCCTAAACCCTAAACCCTAAACCCTAAACCCTAAACCCTAAACCCTAAACCCTAAACCCTAAACCCTAAACCCTAAACCCTAAACCCTAAACCCTAAACCCTAAACCCTAAACCCTAAACCCTAAACCCTAAACCCTAAACCCTAAACCCTAAACCCTAAACCCTAAACCCTAAACCCTAAACCCTAAACCCTAAACCCTAAACCCTAAACCCTAAACCCTAAACCCTAAACCCTAAACCCTAAACCCTAAACCCTAAACCCTAAACCCTAAACCCTAAACCCTAAACCCTAAACCCTAAACCCTAAACCCTAAACCCTAAACCCTAAACCCTAAACCCTAAACCCTAAACCCTAAACCCTAAACCCTAAACCCTAAACCCTAAACCCTAAACCCTAAACCCTAAACCCTAAACCCTAAACCCTAAACCCTAAACCCTAAACCCTAAACCCTAAACCCTAAACCCTAAACCCTAAACCCTAAACCCTAAACCCTAAACCCTAAACCCTAAACCCTAAACCCTAAACCCTAAACCCTAAACCCTAAACCCTAAACCCTAAACCCTAAACCCTAAACCCTAAACCCTAAACCCTAAACCCTAAACCCTAAACCCTAAACCCTAAACCCTAAACCCTAAACCCTAAACCCTAAACCCTAAACCCTAAACCCTAAACCCTAAACCCTAAACCCTAAACCCTAAACCCTAAACCCTAAACCCTAAACCCTAAACCCTAAACCCTAAACCCTAAACCCTAAACCCTAAACCCTAAACCCTAAACCCTAAACCCTAAACCCTAAACCCTAAACCCTAAACCCTAAACCCTAAACCCTAAACCCTAAACCCTAAACCCTAAACCCTAAACCCTAAACCCTAAACCCTAAACCCTAAACCCTAAACCCTAAACCCTAAACCCTAAACCCTAAACCCTAAACCCTAAACCCTAAACCCTAAACCCTAAACCCTAAACCCTAAACCCTAAACCCTAAACCCTAAACCCTAAACCCTAAACCCTAAACCCTAAACCCTAAACCCTAAACCCTAAACCCTAAACCCTAAACCCTAAACCCTAAACCCTAAACCCTAAACCCTAAACCCTAAACCCTAAACCCTAAACCCTAAACCCTAAACCCTAAACCCTAAACCCTAAACCCTAAACCCTAAACCCTAAACCCTAAACCCTAAACCCTAAACCCTAAACCCTAAACCCTAAACCCTAAACCCTAAACCCTAAACCCTAAACCCTAAACCCTAAACCCTAAACCCTAAACCCTAAACCCTAAACCCTAAACCCTAAACCCTAAACCCTAAACCCTAAACCCTAAACCCTAAACCCTAAACCCTAAACCCTAAACCCTAAACCCTAAACCCTAAACCCTAAACCCTAAACCCTAAACCCTAAACCCTAAACCCTAAACCCTAAACCCTAAACCCTAAACCCTAAACCCTAAACCCTAAACCCTAAACCCTAAACCCTAAACCCTAAACCCTAAACCCTAAACCCTAAACCCTAAACCCTAAACCCTAAACCCTAAACCCTAAACCCTAAACCCTAAACCCTAAACCCTAAACCCTAAACCCTAAACCCTGGTCCCTACTCCAACGAGAATGCTGGATTTTGATATGTCTGATGAAAACGAGTCTGGGAACAGGGGAGGAAATGATAACCAGGGGACTGGGGTGGAGCCTGAACCTCGAACAGGTTTAAATGTGGGGGGCTCATATGGGAGCGTTCCAAGTGAGCACGGTGCTGCCATTAACAGGATGAATGCTTGGGCTCCCAATCACCGAACGGGTCTCTCTATCGCTGATAGGATAAAACAGAGCCGTGATTCTGCCAGAGTCAAAATTCAATACTTCCCGCCAACAATTACAGCAGAAGGAAAAAGTCGAATCATGGTAACGAAGGATGACATTGTTAAATCGGCTAAGGTATATTCCCTGCACCTGTATGGATATTTCCTTGGTACTTCTATGGATTTTACGCGTGTCAATTACTGTTTAAAAAGGGACTGGCAGGCTTATGATATTGCTGAAATCACCAAAAGCCCGGCTGGGTATTTTTATTTTAAATTTAAAAGTGAACAGGGTATGTTGGCAGTCCTTGAGGGGGGGCCTTGGTTTGTCAATAACATCCCCTTGTGCATTAAGAAATGGAAGCCAGGGATGTGCCTAGAGAAAGCTGAACCGTCGACTGTTCCGTTGTGGGTCACGGCTTCAAATGTGCCTCTTGAGTTGTGGACGGACACAGGTATTTGCAAGATCATGAGTGGTACTGGAGTCCCTCTTCTGATGGATAGGGTTACTGAGGAGAGGTGCGCTGAACAGACTGGTAAAATGGGATTTGCAAGAATGCTTGTGGATGTTAAAGCAGAGCTAAATCTTCCCTCTGAGGTTGAAGCTGAATACCCGGCTGAAGAGGGGTACCCTCCTAAGATTGGAATTATAAAAGTGGAATACCATTGGAAACCTCCAGTCTGTAAGCATTGTGCTGTGTTCGGGCATTCGTTTAAACAATGCACTATCAGGACAAAGACTGAGGAAGAGATTGCTGAACTGAAGGCTCTAAAGGAAAAACAAACCACCATTATCACTAAGGAAGTGGTTCAGATTGATGACACAGATGGCTATACCACAGTTACTCGAAAAGGGAAGGGCAAAAAAGGAACTTCTAAAGGTAAACCTGTTGGGACAGTGAAACAAGCTCTGGGGCAGGGACAAAATCTGGGTAACAAAGGGCAGGGAAATAAGAGCACTGAAAGGGTCCAGGGTACGGGTACAGTTACAAGCAGTGATCCAGTTATTCAACAAAAGATGAAACAACTCCATGATGAATTTAAGGCTAAGAAAAACACACAACAGGGAAAGAAAAAGGACCAGGGGACCAGCAGCAGTAGCAGACAGGGGGAGGAACATGATGTGGTTGGAGATGGAAAGTTTGTTAGTCCGAGGAAGAAAAAGCCTATGCTCCGGAAGGAGAGTGGGTATAGTGATCAAAGTCATGAGCCGGTGGACACATCAAACAAATTCTATGTCCTGAATGACATCTCAGCTGAGCTGCTTCTTAAGGGGCAAGACATATCAGACCATGTTATGTCGGAATCAGCACTTGGTACTAATGGGGATGATGATTTTGTAGATTGTAGTGATGAAACTGAGGATGACATGTTGGATAGTGATGTAGACTCCGAGGACGTATGTATCACGGATGGTCAGAAAAAAGCCATTACTGAAAGGTTAACCAAGTTTGGTAGTGTGAGAGCTTCTGATCAAGCTGGTTGGGAACAGGGGGAATGGGCTTTCTTCCGAATTCAGTGCAAGAAACTCAAGATTGACCCAGCGTTTGCTATAGAGAATGTGCTCAAAGACCAATCAGGTACAGCTCGTTTCCTTATGAAGCAAGCCAACCTTGATAGCAGCCGTACTTCAGAGATAAAGGCTGCAAACCCACCCAAAACTGTTTAAATGGGTATCAAAATCACTGCCTGGAATGTGAGGGGGTTGTCCAATGTTCATAATCAGAACAATCTGATGAATCACCTTGCTGAGGGTCGGTTCAATGTCTGTGGGGCGTTGGAAACTCATCTCTCTCCGAGTAAGATTGTTTCGGTGTGTAACAGGGTGTTTGGGAACTGGCTGTGGGACTCGAATGCGAGTGTATGCAGAGGTGGGTGTCGGATTGTGGTGAGTTGGGACCCTAACACAGTCAATCTCATGGTTGTTGAGAGGCACCCTCAAGTTGTCCATTGCTATGTGCAGCCTTTGAGCTGTGATACTGGTTTTTATTGCTCTTTTGTGTATGCGCATCATAGAATGATTCCCAGACGTGAGTGTTGGTATGCTCTTCGGATGCATAAAGTGGTGGTGCAAGATAACCCTTGGGTCCTTCTCGGAGATTTCAATGCCATTATTAACCAGGATGAGCGCTCCGTAGGGGGTTCAGGTATCACTGACAGCATGCATGAAGCTAGGGAGTGTTTTAATGACATTGAGATTGAGGATATTTGTATGTCGGGGCTCAGGCTGACATGGAACCAAAAGCCTGGTAAGGCTGGAGGTTTGTTAAAAAAACTTGATCGTGCCATGGCCAATCACAAGTTCATAACTACTTTCCCTCATGCTAATGCTATCTTTCTTCCGTTTATGGAGTCAGATCACACCCCTATTGTGGTTGCCATTCCTGAAGTCCCTTTCCCCAAACCAAAACCGTTCAAGTTTCCTAACTACCTTACTTCTAAGGAAGAGTTCATTCCCTTAGTTAGGAAAGCTTGGGGAAAACCAGTGTCGGGCTGCTCTATGTATTGTTTTATTACCAGACTCAAGGGGCTCAAGAAAGACATTAGAAGACTCAACTTTAACCAGGGCAACCTGCATGAAAAAGTGGCCAAGCTGAAAGTTGAACTTCAAAGCATCCAAGCTGATGTTGTCCTTAACCCAGGAAATGTCGATCTTAGAGATGAAGAGGCGTGTTACCTGAATGCTTTTAAACAAGCAGCCCTTGATGAGGAAAGCTTTCTTCGGCAAAAAGCTAAAGTCTTATGGCTTACAGAAGGTGATCATAATTCAAAGTACTTTCACAGGGTTGTAAAATCAAACCAACACCGTAATCGTATTCACACTGTGGAAGATGTTGCTGGTAATTTATTTCAAGGCCCTCTTGTTGCTGACCAGTTTGTGTCCCATTTTTCTAGTGTGTTGGGGATAGCTAGTGCTACTGATGCTATCATAGACCCTGATTCGCTTTTTACCAGCCAAGTTTCTCCGGAGGACGCTTCTGATATGGTTCGGCCAGTGACTTCTGAAGAGGTTAAGGCTGCCTTGTTTGGTATGGAGGACACAAAAGCCCCGGGTCCTGACGGATACTCTGCTAAGTTCTACAAAGCGGCCTGGGATGTTGTCGGTGGTGACTTTTGCCAGACTGTTAAGGCTTTTTTCAGAACTGGTATGCTGGTTAAGGAAGTTAACTCCACTGTCATTGCCCTTGTTCCGAAGTCGGACACCCCACGTAAAGTTACTGACTTCAGACCTATCGCCTGCTGCAACGTGATATATAAATGTATCAGCAAAATCATTGCTGACAGAATGAAGAATGTTCTCAAGTACGTGGTAAATGAGAACCAATGTGCTTTTATCCCTGACCGCCTGATTAGCGACAATATCCTGCTTACTCAAGAGCTGATGCGGAACTACCATAGAGACAGAGGCCCTGCCCGGTGTGCGTTTAAAATTGACATACAAAAGGCCTATGACACTGTCGAATGGGAGTTTCTCGAATTCAGTCTTGTTAGATTTGGTTTCCCTGCTCAAATGGTGAAGTGGATCATGTGTTGTGTCACTACCACATCTTTCACTATAGCTGTCAATGGAGATCACAAGGGTTTTTTCAAGGGTAAGCGTGGCCTTCGGCAAGGCGACCCTATATCCCCGTACCTTTTTACTCTTGTCATGGAAGTTCTTACTTTGATGATCACTCGTCGGGTCAAGGCGAATGAGTGCTTCAAATACCATTGGAAATGTGAAAAAGTGGGGCTCACTCATCTTTGTTTCGCGGACGATTTGTTTCTTTTCTGTCATGGGGACCTAGGTTCTGTTAATACGTTGATGGGTGCCCTGGAGGAGTTCAAAACTGCTACTGGCCTTGTTCCGAGTATCCCGAAAAGCACTGCGTTCTTTGGGAATGTTGAGCCTGAGGTTAAACTGGCCATTGAGGACTCCATCCAATTTCGGGTGGGGGACCTCCCAGTTCGGTATCTTGGGGTGCCCCTTATATCGTCTAGACTTCGTAAACATCATTGCAGCCCGCTGATTGACAAAATTAAAAAACGGATCCAAGATTGGAAGAATAAGTCGCTCTCGTTTGCAGGAAGGTTGCAACTTATCTCTTCTGTTTTAAACTCTCTCCAAGTTTATTGGTCGTCTGTGTTTATTCTCCCTGTTTCCATCTCCAAAGAAGTTGAGCAGCTCATGAGAGGTTTTCTCTGGTGTCATGGTGAAATGAAGAGGGGTAAAGCTAAGGTGAAGTGGAAGGAAGTGTGTACCCCTATGGCTCATGGTGGGTTAGGCCTAAAACTTCTCCGTACCTGGAATAAAGCCCTTATTGCGAAACATACCTGGAACATCATCACTAGAAAGGAATCCTTATGGGTCAAATGGATCCATATGTACCGCCTAGACACAGGAAACTTTTGGGAATTCACTAAGACGGATGACACTTGCTGGAGCTGGAGAAAGATTATGGAGTGTAGGGGAGTGCTCCGAAATCATATTATCCATGTGGTTGGCAATGGTAAGGATACGTCTTTATGGTTTGATAATTGGCATAGTCTTGGCCCGTTATGCAATACTGTCACTCACCGGAACATGTGTGAGGGTGATCTCACCAGGTTTAGCAAGGTGGAAGATGCGGTCGTTGAAAACAGATGGCAATGGCCTCTGGATTGGCTGTCTAGGTTCCCTACCATCTTTAACTCCCCCTGTATCAACATTCAGGTTGATAAAAAGGACATAGTCCAGTGGAAAACAAATGATGGTCAACTGGTTGACTTTTCGGTTAGTCAGGTGTGGGCTGCTATTCGTGAAGTGGGTGAGGTGGTCCCGTGGTTCAAAGTTGTGTGGTTCAGCCAAAATATCCCTCGCCATGCGTTCATCTTATGGCTTGCTATGAAAAATCGCCTTAAAACCCATGATGTCATAGGACAGTGGGCTGCGGAGAACAACTTATCTTGCTGGTTCTGTAAGTCCACCCCGGACTCCCACGCCCATTTGTTTTTTGAATGCTCCTTTTCTCGGACTGTCTGGAATGAATTGTCGGTGGTTACTGAATGGCGAAATGTCCCGTACAGCTGGCAAGCGATCATCGACCACATGTGTTCCTTGCCTAACAATGGTTCTATCTGGAGCATAGTGAATCGCCTCACTCTGGGGGCTGCTGTGTACTACATTTGGCAGGAACGAAACCTTCGGATGAACGAACATAGGTCCAGACCTCCAAATGAAGTGATTCGGCTCATTAAAGAGGCAGTGCGTCTTCGTCTCATGGGGCTGCAGATAGTCAAGACCTCTACGGCTCTGAAAGTGGCTAGATTATGGGATTTGACTGATGTCCAGTGGGTGATAAAGGCCCCTGTTCCAAACAACCAGCAACAATGATGAATGTCCACACTGGTTCGAAGCTTATCTGGGGTTATTGGCTCATTGCGGTTCGCTCCATAAATGCTAATTTGTGTAGAGGGTATGTTAGATTGAGGTTGAAGCTTAACACACATCT
>JAQQBG010001363.1:0-17065 GCA_032199755.1 Ambrosia artemisiifolia | reverse complement strand
CGGGAATCCGAGAGGGTTAGCAATGGCGTTCAGGAAACAAGAGTCTTAGATGCATCTTTCCGCTGCGTTGGCAAAGGCACCAAACGTCACAACCGACCACGGGAAAAGTCGGGGTGTGACAAATAGTCCTGTGGTTTTACAATATTTTGAAAAATAGTCCTTAAGTATGAGAAATTAAATAGATAGTCTAAACTGTTTCAAGACGTATGGAGACTAAATGTGTTACAAATTGCAAAAGTTTGGACGAAATATGTTAGAAAGTGCAACAGTTTAAACTATCTATGTGATTTCTCATACTTGGCTATATTTTCAAAATATCGCAAAATCATCAAAAGTAGGAACGAAGAGAGTGTACTTCTAATGTAAAAATGTTTAGATAGGAGATGTGTCCGAAGAGGGTGGATAGACAGAAAAACAAATATTGATGAGTTTATTAGAGATGGAGGACATAGCACTTGATCTCACTAAACTATTATGAATTTCATCAATCTTGCACTAGCACATCACTTCATTTTCCTGAAACACAATTTTGGAGGTAACGCTACTCTAAACCACTACACTGAAATGTTTTTTTAGTTTTCTTTTAATAAAGGGTTTAATTAAAAATAACATTATATTAAAGAAAATAAAAGTACATTAACTTAAACTAAAAATAAAATACAAAAAGCATCATTTTTAAAAAAAAAAAACCCATACAATTAAAAATAAATTACTCACTGTCTTCGTCGTCATCTTCATCTTCCTCCCAATAGCGATCCCAACCATATTTCATCGCGATTTATTTTTTTCATTTAAAAACAATTCCAAACTTTTACCTTTGAGGTGCTCGTGTAGTTTCGAATTATGTTCAAGTCGTGGTCATATTGTCTTTGCCTCAACAATTCGGATTGTTTCTCAAAAAATGCTAAAGTTTTTTCTACTTGTTGAGTTTGGAAGTATACCAACTGTTTCAACTTATTTTTTTTCATCTCCCGGTATGACCGTCAACCAATGTCCAATGAGTTTTTGCTTGAAGACTCGGTGACGACGACTTTATTATTATTTTTTGTTTTGGTCTTGCTGGTTGAGTATCTTCTTTGAGATCCGGCATCCTACTAGCGGGGATGGAATCGTCCGGTGTACTACACGCATGATAGTTGCTGGCGTTCGGTGACTTGCATCTCTTGTCGGAATAAGTATCGGATGGTTCTTCACCCATCAATGCTTGCATTTTTCATTTGTCGTGATCTTTTACAATCTCTCATGTCGCTTCATGACTAAAACCGGAAGGATGACTTTTTCTGTAATCTTTTATCACCCTTTGCATCACATTAAGATCACTACATCCACTGCTTCGTAGGCACTCCTATATTCAAGTAAGTAAGAAAATATTTTAGTATAATTTATGTAAAAAAATAAAAGAGTGCTATAAATACTGCCGCTTGTTGACGAAGTCCGTTAAACTCATTCATTTTTTGGGTTCATGGAGGTCCATTTTGAAGTAATTTGATCGAGGCTTCGATCGGTTCCTCCAAATAACTTGTTGTAATGTTTTTGAACCATCTTCTAAAAACTCCCCTTGCTTATTTGATTACTTTTCTTCCGGTTTTTCGATACATAGCACCAAGCTTTTGCCAAAACAACGTCTTGTCCCATTGTCCACTTTGTAGCCTTTATTCGCGAGGCGATTTTTCTCCGATTGTCGCCTTGTTCATCTTCATCTTCTACAAGAAGCATATCTTCAACATCATCGCCCAAGTTATACTTCTTCATCATCATGTGCCACGTATTGTGTCTCTGGCACAAGTTCGTCATTATCATAATCTCCATGGAGGTGGAGGTCTCACTCTTGCTCCCCAACTGCTTGACGAATGCTTGGAATCCTCATTACAAACGCGTCGAAGTCCTCAATTTGTTGTGGTATTTAAGGTGGTGTAAAATAATGTGCATAATAATGGGGTTGGAGTTGTTGGCATGGTTGGTATTGAAATTGTGGTTCTGTTTGTTGATAAAATTGTTGTGGTAGGAGTGGTTGTGTTTTGGTGGAAAATTCATCACTGGCCTATACCTTTTTCTCACACTCGTAACTGAAACCGACTTTGAATCTGTTCCTCTACCCTTACTACTTAAACCCCTCCTTTCGATTTACAAGATAACCTTCCACCTTTTGTACCACCCTTTAATTTTCTTAGATCCATTTGGTTGCGGTTGAAAGTGTTTGAGAATAGGGTGTTCGATTTTTGTTGTGGTTGAAAGTGCTTAAAACAGTGTGTAGATGTATTAAATAAAAAAAGCAAGGTTTTCAGAACCGGACCGGATGTCGAACCGGACTCCCGGCCGGTTCACCGGTCCAATGAACTGGCCCAAAAACAAAAAAAAATAAAAAAATAAATAAAAAAAATACAAAAAACCGGTCCAACCTCCCGGTTTTCCGGTTTGACCGGCCAATTCACCGGTCCGAAGCCGGTTCATTGCATTAGCGGTCCGAACACCCAAACCGGACCGGTCCAGGCCCCGGAGCCCGGTCCGACCGGCTGGTCCGGTCCGGTTTTCAAAACCATGAAAAAAAGTCTATTTTTTACAACACAGGCCAGCTACATGTGTCACCGACAACAGTGTGTAGACAATCAATCCTGATCGACAAAACCGCCTGCAATTTACCATCTTCTGTGTATAACCAAAAATCTACTCTGTTGCAGTTACAGATACATTCGAGGGCCACAATCTCTACAGCAAGTGTTCCTTAAATTAATATATAGTATACGATTCCACTGCATTTTTTTCTCTTATATTATATCAATCAATCAACAACATCTATCTTCCACGCTATCTTTACACTCTACAATCCAAACAACATCCATGGCCAGAGTAATAACAGTCGCACAAAACGGTACCGGCGATTACCGGACAGTGCAGGAGGCCATAGACACCGTACCCTTCTCCAACACTTGCCGTACTATCATCCGTCTCTCTCCTGGTATCTACAAACAGCCTGTGTACGTTCCCAAGACCAAAAACCTTATTACTATCGCTGGTGTTAGCCCTGAACTCACTGTTCTTACCTGGAACAATACCGCCACTAAAATTGATCATCATCAGGTCCTTTTCTTGTTCTTCTTTAATAGTTCTGATAGCATATTAATCACTGATCATGGTTTATGTTTGTGTTTGTTGGTTGATTGGTTTTATGCTGTTGTTCTAGGGTTTGACTGAATCCCAGTTCCAATTTGAATTTGAATTAATAGTTAGGGATCTAATGTATCGAATACAAGGCAAACCGACAACAAAGCTGTAATTTGAGGACTACGAAATAGAAGGCGAACTGCCAACGAGGTTTTTCCCTTTTTTTAATAGCAAAACTAAGGCTTTTTGAGAAGTTAGCAAAACTAAAATTTTTGAGAACTATTTCCGTGAATCGTTTGTGGGGTCGTAAGTAACATTAGTATGCATAGATCTACGGGTTTCGTTTTGTTACGTTCCCTTAGATCGCTGATGTGCAGTTTTAACCGATAGAATCTGATATGTAACAAATTTGTTGCGTGAAGATTTAGAAGAACATGAGATAAAGTAAAGAACTTGAGAGATGTATGAAGGATAAAAGGAGAATTAGAGAGGGATGTTAGATGCCATTTTCTTATCGATATTCGTCATATCATCCGAGAGGAGTTTATGGCTTGTAGATAGCCTTACAATGAAAGACTTCAACAAATAGAAACTAACCACTACTATTTAACTTATCCACTACTACCTAATTACTAAAAATAGGAAATAAACAAAGTAACAAACAACTACCGTATGAAATACAATGTTGCTTCGACATGGACGACATGATTACATGGGGTGGAAATGGTGAGCTTGCACGATGATAAGAAGTGCACACATCAGAATCGAATGCGGAGATAATCATGTTTTTGTTGTACTTTTGCTACTGATTGTTTGGAGATTTAAAGGTTTTCTTTTTTCTTTTTTTTTGCAAATGAATGTAGTGGCTTACAATTTGCACAATTGAATGTGTTCATGTGATTGGGTTGAAACTTGTAAGTGGAATATGAATTATCTGTAGTTTGATGAGTTTGATCTATGATGTGCGTGGATAAACGAATTGGTTGTAGACACAATCTTGCTCTTCACTTGCTGTATTTTGTGAATAGTATTAGCCGATAATTGTGCCTTGATTATTGTATTTATTTATTGTATTTATTTGGTGTATATCCCCTTGTATTTCTGGGATTTAGTTTCCTGATTTATATCTTGTATTCCCCCTTTATAATGGGGTTTCATGGTTAATAATAAACACACAGAAATTTACACCAATTACCATTGCTTTTATGGTATCAGAGCTATACTAGCTCTTAGCCCTTCTCCTCTGTTTCTTCTTTCAGGTTTCGACCTGCCATTCACCCGTCAACCAAACCATGACAAAACCCGATGATTCCTCTTCATCATCTTCGACTAAACCTCAGCCTCTCCATCCTGCTTACACTGTGTAACCAACATCCAATCAAAGATTCGCACCCTAGATGGTACCACTGTAACGTATTCCTCATGGGTGAAACTATTTCACCTACATGTTACCGCATACAAGGTCGGTCAGCACATCGATGGCACTCCGGCTCCTGACATAACCGCTGCTGATTACGGTTTATGGAAGGAGTTGGATGCGCTCGTGTTGCAATGGATAGTTAACACCGTTTCTGACAAATACCTCGATCGTGTCCTTGGACACTCAACAGCCCGTGATGCTTGGATTCAACTTGAGAAAGTTTTCCTTAGCAACAAGAAGGCTCGAGCCGCCACCCTCGAAACCCGTTTCTGCAACCTCACCTTAGCCGCTTGTTCCTCCCTTGACAACTATTGTCAGCAATTGAAAACCCTAGCCAACCAACTCTCCGATGTCGATCACCCGGTCAGCGATTCCCGACTTGTTCTCCAACTTGTTCGGGGTCTACCACAAGAATATAACACAACAGCCTCGTTCATCAATAACCGCGATGCGGACTGGGATACAGCCCTTAGCCTGCTTCATGATGAAGAAATTCGGATTGAGGCGCAAAAGGGTTCGTCTTCCTCGGTCCTAGTCGCTGATACCCTGCCTCCACCAAACACTAACCAGCACCCTATGACCACTCGGTCTAAGTCACGTACCCAACCACCTACTCCAGCCACGTTCACTGCCACCACTATCTCTCCTGTCCTAACAACCTATGCCAAAGCCTTAGCCGATCAAAATTGGTCACGTGCCATGCAGGCAGAATTTTCTGCTTTAATTGAGAATGAGACTTGGGAACTTGTTCCTCGACCGTCGGACCGTCCCGTTATACGATGCATGTGGTTGTTTCGCCACAAATTTCATGCAGATGGGTCGTTGAAACGATATAAAGCACGTCTGGTTGTAAATGGTAATTCGCAGACGGTTGGAGTTGATTGTGATGAGACTTTTAGTCCGGTTGTCAAACCGATGAGACTTTTAGTCCGGTTGTCAAACCGGCTACTATTTGCACTGTCTTGTCTCTTGCAGTGTCACGCGGCTGGCCTATTCATCAGTTAGATGTTAAAAATGCATTTTTACACGGGGAGTTGAAGGAAACGGTATTTATGCATCAACCCCCGGGATTTGTCGACAGGCGGTTTCCACACTTGGTATGTCGCCTTAAAAAGTCTTTGTATGGTCTCAAACAAGCACCCAGGGCCTGGTATACTCGGTTTGCAAATTACATCATGTCTCATGGTTTCAAAAGCAGCGCTTGTGATCACTCTCTTTTTATTTACAAGCGCGACTCCGCAAACATTGCTTACTTATTACTCTATGTCGATGACATTGTTTTGACGGCCTCGAATGATACTTTGTTGCGCGAGATTATTGGTACACTCTCACGAGAGTTTGCTATGACTGATCTTGGGCGCCTACATCACTTTCTCGGCATTCAGGTTGACCACCTCAAAGATGGTATCTTTCTCTCTCAAAAACAATATGCCAAAGACATCATTTCTCGTGCAGGAATGACCGCGTGCAAACCATGCACGACTCCGGTCGACATCTCTTCTAAACTAAGTGCTACTGATGGTCCACCGTTTTCTGATCCTACGCTATACCGCAGTTTGGCGGGCGCTTTGCAATACCTGACTTTCACTCGACCGGACATCACCTATGCCGTACAACAGGTTTGTTTGTTTATGCATGACCCACCGGACACGCATTTTGCGTTTATGAAACGCATTATACGATATATTCAAGGGACAGCAGATTATAGTCTACGGATGCTTAAGTCCAACACCAGCTCCTTAGTTGCTTATTCAGACGCTGACTGGGACGGATGTCCAGACTCACGCCGATCCACCAGTGGGTATTGTGTGTTTTTGGGTGATAATCTTTTGTCCTGGTCTTCTAAACGGCAGCCCACTGTGTCTCGATCCAGTGCTGAAGCTGAATACAGGGGTGTGGCCAATGCAGTGGCTGAAGTCTCTTGGCTGCGCAATCTTCTTCTTGAGTTACATACTCCTCTTAAACAGGCATCCATAGTGTATTGTGATAACATTTCTGCCGTCTACCTGTCTGACAACCCTGTGCAGCATCAGCGGACTAAGCATATTGAAATCGACATTCACTTTGTCCGAGAAAAGGTACGGGTCAGTGACATTCGTGTTCTTCATGTCCCGTCAGCTCTACAATATGCAGACATCTTCACCAAGGGGCTTTCTAAACAACTGTTTCAGTCGTTTCGATCCAGTTTGAGCGTTTGTCCTACACCCGTTCAAACTGCCGGGGAGTATTAGCCGATAATTGTGCCTTGATTATTGTATTTATTTATTGTATTTATTTGGTGTATATCCCCTTGTATTTCTGGGATTTAGTTTCCTGATTTATATCTTGTATTCCCCCTTTATAATGGGGTTTCATGGTTAATAATAAACACACAGAAATTTACACCAATTACCATTGCTTTTAAATAGTTGGTTAAAATGTTGTGGTTTCGCAAATAGAATCTGGTAGTGTTCTCAATTTGCAGTGTGTTGATGTGTTTGTGTGATTGATGTATTTGCAGCCGGCGAGACTGATTGGAACTGGAACGTTTGGATGTGGAAGTACCATTGTTGAAGGAGAGGACTTCATTGCTGAAAATATCACATTTGAGAACTCTGCTCCTGAGGTGTTATTTCTTTTTCCATCATTGAAAGTTAATCATGCAAAAGTAAAGTTGCACTAGTTTTAACGTTATTTTACTAATTTCGTGAAAATAACGTTAAAAACAACGGACGGTTAATCATGCATCATGTGGTGGCGTTAATAGCCAAAAGACAAAGGGGTACATGCACCGATCGGGTTTGTCCCGATTGCTAAGTGTTCTGTGCCTTATGTCCAAGGCTTGATACCAAATCACATCGAGCCGGGGGTCTCACTGGAAGCAGCCTCTCTATTCTTAGGAGTAGAGGTAAGGCTGTCTACATCTTACCCTCCTCAGACCCTACCTTAGCTTTGCTATAGGTGGGATTAACTGAGTATGATGATGATGATGATCATTGAAAGTTAAGGAGGCTGTACTTCAGTTTGTTTGTTGTTACTAACGCTTGTATTCAGGGTTCTGGGCAGGCTGTGGCTATCAGAGTAACAGCTGATCGGTGTGCTTTCTACAATTGCAGATTTCTTGGATGGCAGGTAATGATTGTCGTTATTATTAGATTTGTATGAGAAGCTGAAAAGTAATAAAAACTAACCAGAGGCAGCATATATGAGTTGCTATGGATTTGGAGAGTTATTCAAACTTTAAAGCTTTAATCTTTTTGTAGGATACCCTTTATTTACATCATGGGAAACAATATTTGAAAAACTGTTATATTGAGGGAAGCGTTGACTTCATTTTTGGGAATAGCACTGCCTTGCTGGAACACTGTCACATCCACTGCAAATCAGCTGGTTTCATAACTGCTCAGAGTCGAAAATCTTCTCAAGAGACAACTGGTTATGTATTCTTAAGGTTTGCACTCTTACCTTTCAGTTATTGACATTTGTTTAATCTTCGAATACATATGTATGCATAAATGCTATGATATAATGTGTTGTTCATTTTGTTTGTATAGGTGTGTCATTACAGGCAATGGAGGAACACAATACTCGTATCTTGGGCGGCCATGGGGACCGTTTGGGAGGGTGGTTTTTGCATACACATACATGGATGCGTGTATCAGGCACCATGGTTGGAATAACTGGGGCAAAACCGAGAATGAGAGATCTGCTTGCTTTTATGAGTACAAGTATGTATACATAAAAAGTTTATGTTTTAATATAATCACTATTTCTTATAAGATCTTGCTGGTTAATTAGATAGGGATGTGTTTTATAAACAATGCAGATGTTTTGGTCCAGGAAGTTGCCCAGATAAACGTGTAACATGGGCAAGAGAATTAGTTGATGAAGAAGCCGACCAATTCCTGATGCATTCTTTCATTGACCCAAATTCAGAAAGGCCTTGGCTGGCTCAAAGAATGGCTCTTCGGGTACCTTTTTCTGCTTAAATGACCAAATATTAGCGTAAGCAAAGTTGCATGTTGCCCTATTTGTATCTATGGTTTGATTACCAAGAATCAGTTTTTGATAAATGACGATGATGGTCGACCAAGTTGACAAATACATGTTACAAAACCAAGTAAACGAATTCTGATACTGAATTTCCACGTAAGATTTTGTGACGAGTTTTATGACCTTCGTTGATTTAGAGAATAAAGATGAGTTTAGTCAACTTGGTGTAGTTATATTGTTATTAGCACATTATCGTAATGGTGTATTCGTGCTCTTGATAATAAAGTTTTTACTTCGGGTAAGAGTCGGATTTGAGCTTGTAATCCATCTTCTTGAGATTGAGATTGTATGATATCTTATATGATTGTAACAAATGTGTTTTATCAATGCTTTTATCAGCTCTCCTGTTGTCAAAATAAATATCAGTCGATTTTTCTTTATATATTATCCGATTATTATAAGGTTAAACTTCAAATGTGCATACAACACCTGAGTGATCAAAATAACGGTTTTGGCCTATTGGGTTTCATTTTTTGAGAGTTTTATCTCACGTACTTGCATTTCTATATATCATTTTAATTGGTCAAAATCATTCTTAAGTCAAAACTCAAAAGTAACCGTTTTCGCGATTTCTAAGAGCATTCTTATCCCATCCATCAAATTACACTAAAAATCACTACTTCACCCCTAAATCTTCTCTCTCCTAATTAAAATAATAATACTTTTTCATACTTTTATCATTATATTTTCTCTCTCCTCACTCACAACCACTTCTAAAAATATTAAAATATGTTTAGGGGTGAACAGTAACTTTTCATATTTGGTGGAAAAAGTGCTTCCACCAAATATTCTCTATATCCTCCACTCACAACCACTTACACTCACCCCATATAATTTGGTGGACACACTCACATAAATTTGATGCCCGGGATGAGAATGCTCTAAATCATCAAATATCCTTCTAAACATGATTCAATATCTGTCTCTGCAATCCTTTACATTGTTTTGAGATTGTACATGTTTTTTACAAGTTAGCACATAACTTGTGCATCATAACTTGTGCATAGTTATGAATTTCAACATAAAAGTAAACATATCACAATATCACACTAAACTTTTTTCCTCTTCTTCCATTATGATAAAAATCCGACACAATATATTTTCCCAAGATTTATGATCCACTCACACTCTCAAAACAATGTAAACGATTGCAGACACAAAAAATTCTTTTTTTTACTTGCAACAATAACATAAACTCAAGAAGTACCAAACATACAAACCTTACTACTTCAACTTGAAGTAGAGGATCAAGATGATGGCGAGAACAAGTACAGCAATTATGGAACCGATAATCCACTTATTCCTGCTCATCCTTCTTGACATGTTGGTCAAAATCTTTTTACTCTTTCCTATGTTGTCATCCACTCCATGAAGCTGAGATCAGAATGTCAAAAACCATAAGTTCCAGTTTCTAGTAGACGAGACATTTTAAACACGTTTACTTGGGAATGAGCTGATTCGGGTTATGGTTTAATCCCTAGGTGGTTCAAATCAAACAAATTTAGCTATGAAGGGAACGGGTCAAAATGTTGAGCCTCGTATACCTTCTATTTTACAATATGAAACTGCTATCGTAAGATCATAGTTAATTGTTTTCAGTAGTATATGCAAGTAAACCAGATACAATCTGATTCTGTGAATGATGTTAAATGAACATACTGTTCCATGGGCATGCAAGAGAGACTGTCGTTGTTGGTTTAGATCTTGAAGAATCGAGACCCCAAGTTCTTCAGTCTCCAGCATTGTCCTTCTACTGCCCCTCACTCTGTCGCTTGTTTTGTTCAATCTTTCCGTTGACGTAAGTAGTCTTGCTTTCTGATCTGCTGAAACCTGTTATTATATTTTTAATATATGATAACTGTACAACTTTACTCTTTTAAGTTACTAGTATACCGTATACTACAGGTAACTTTCGAAGTATGGTTCTTTACAATTACCTGTACAGAAAGTTTACACTAAATAATAACGAAAAACTCAGAAACAAGATTAATAAGCATGATTACCGTTGCTGCATCTGCCATTCCAGATTCTAACAACTCATCTCGAGCAACCTGATTTAAGTTGGATGATGAAATTTGTTTAACTTCACTCTTCAAATTATTCAGATCAGATTTATATTCCCTTAGTTTGGCAAGGAGCACAGCCTTCACATTCGGCTGCAGGCTTCTAGCCTCAAGGTCCATTTTCCGTATCTAGAGCAATATACCAGGACTTAATTAATTTGTGACTGACAAATATATGAGAAATCACTTCACAAGTGCAACATTTCTAATGCTATACCATAGATTCAGCCTCATCAAGTCCATCTTTTATTTCAGAAAGTTTCTGCCTCTTTTGCTCTGCAAGCGACGAAAACATGCATTTCCATTATCAAAGAATTAACCAGAGCATGCTGCATGCCAGTCTAACATGCCATACAACATAACATCGAATACCACAAAATACATGTTAGCACGTATGCCAATTATGATCGAGAAGCACTAAGCAGAAAAGCAACTAGGAAAGTATCACCAGCCTTGTGCAACTCAATCAATACATTGCTTATCTAAACAGTTTATACTCTTTGACAAACCATGCGATCCTACGGAAACTTTTCCATTGACATTTGTCCCTATGATTTTTCTTTCACAAGCCTGATTTGGATGAAGAAAGATGCCAGCTTTTCATCTTTACCCGAAGAAGAATAAGGATACCCAAGAAACATAAAGACCATATCGTAAAAATCATTTTTTGTTTGATAACTATGCAAAATACACAGAATAGACAAGCTACAGAAGCAATCAACCATAATTTAAGCACGAAAACAAAGCGTATACTTGCAAAGCATAGACTGTGGTAGCAGAAGAGCGATCAAGTAAAATTACCTCAAAAACTCTCAATCTATAAACTATATATCATATATTATCCAAAACATATTCAATCCATTAGCCAACCACATTATAACAATCACAAACATATAGTTCTTAACAAAATCATGAATCAAATTAAGGCTTCAACTCACCACCATCAAGAAGAGTAGCAGATGTACACTTCTTCGACAAACCGGCTGAAAGCTCGCAGTATTGGCGTTCATAACCTTCAAATACCTCACTCATCTCTTCACCACCAAATCTTTAATGCAAACCAATTAATAAAATAACAATTGCACTAATTGAAAACGTAAACGGATAATAATAATAATAATATGCGGATCTTGTTTATATAAATTGAATGAATGTTAGTAGTATAATAGTGGCGAGGGACCATTTTGTAATAAGTAGAAGATAAAGGGTTAGTTTAGTCAATAAGTGAAAGATTAGAAAGATAGTTATAGTTAGTTGTTAGAGGGAAACAGGATTATAAATAGAGAGATAACCCAATGTAATGAATTAGCTATGAATTGATTGATATTTTCCTCTCTGTTCTTCTTTTCTTTCTTTTGATAGCTAACAATTGGTATCAGAGCCGAGACCCTCTCGACCTGTAACCGATTAACTACCATAACCGCTTCTTCACCCACCATTGATCCGCCATTAATCCGCCATTAACAACCTTCATAATAATAATGATAGTATCACATACAAACACCTACATCATTTTCATAATAATAATAATACTTCACTCACAATAATCATGACAACCACTCGTAATCAGACTCTTGAACAGAAAATTCAGGAACATGATAGTACTTTAAGCCGATTAGAGGCTGTTGCAGGTCAGAATTTGTCTGAAATCGAAGGTTTGAAGACATTTGCTTTAAAGAATGCTGAGAATCTATCTGCTATGAAAACGCAGATGGAAGCCCAAATGAATGAGATCTTGGAGACGATTCAGAGTCAATCTTTGAATAATAATAATAATAATAATGATAATACTAATAATGTGGTTCATAACAATCACAACACATACACACACCATAATGATAATAATAATAATAATAATAATACGATACAGTCAATGAATCGTAATTCACATACAAATAGACTAACAAAGATTGACTTCCCTAAGTTTGTCATAAAACTCAAACATCAAATCGAATTACCTTATCGTTCTCAATTTACCGAATTAAAGTCTGTCCACCAAGTGTTTGAGGAAATGCCTCAAAGGGTTGGGGATGTGATTCAAGAATCATCGGATAGTGATGTGAAAATGAAGTGTTCAGATTATGATTCTAGAAAGAGTGAAAAAGAAATTTGTAGTGATAATCTGGATAATAAGATTCAAGAACCCAGTTCGTATGAAAGTGAGATTCAGGAAATCAATGGGGGAGGGAAATTAGGATTAGAAATCCAAGATGTAAAGAATGTTAGTGATAGTGAATCAAGGAAAGAAATTAAGGAAGATGTAAGCAGTGTGTATAAGAGTGTTATAGAGGAAGAAATGGGTGATGATTCAATGAAGAAACTGGAAAATGAGATTGTAATGATTCAAGAAATGTTTGAGGGAGTTGTGTTGCCTAAAGAAGTGGATGTGCTGTGTAAGGCCCCAAACCCGGGCACCTTACAGTTAGGTCTCATTACAGTTTACCGTTTAAAAATCAGCAATTTCATTAAAATCACGCAGCGGAAAAATAATTACAATGGTACAAATTGTTTAAAAAAAATAGTTTGATAATAAATCTGAAGACTACGAATGCCATCCATGCTATCACGAGTAACCCCATCCGCTAGCCAAGATGCATCACCAACTCGAACAAACCTGCAACATAATCTAACATACATGCAAAAGTCAGCTACGCTGAGTGAGTTCTAATGGTTAAGTTAAAACGTTAAAGTTGATAACAAAGCACTACAAAAGCACCTTGCTTTATAACATGTCTCAAAAACCATTAAGACCCAACATAAAACCCCAACTCGTTAAGTCATACTACCCTCAAGTTGGCAACCGTCTATGTGGAGGTTTCAAGCATATCGACCTGTTAACCGAACTCGACCACTTCTACCCATGCCCGCTTGTCATTTCTACATTTCTCTTTATCATCACAACTGACTACTCGTCTAGAAACGACCCACTACTGTACATGAAATCCACTAGTACAAAACAACACAAGGAAACTCAATTAATTCACATTAACATCTTGAATACACATTATCCACCTCATCGTCTAGCGCAAAAACGTTAAGTCACAAAAATATGACAGAGCCTTGTGACAACCCATCGCCACCCCGAAGGTAACAACCCGTTGTCACCCTAGCTCAACAACCCGTCACCACCCCGTAGGTAATGACCATATGGACACGTCGACACCACCACTTAGATCGACGGTCCCGAACATTAGTAAACCGTCGCCACCCCCGAAGGTAACAACCTTATAGGCACGTCGACACCACCACTTAGATCGACGACCACCACTTTGGTAACCCGTCGCTACCCCGAAGGTAACGAACCATTGCCAATAACCCGCATCAGCACCTCAAAGGTGCTACATCACACAAAACATATAGACCCCTACACACATTCATTATGTCTAGGGTCTGATCATACTATAACGTGGATTAACCACACACATCTTAAATCATCGTCACCGCGTTCATTTAACTCCAAGACGTTAACTAATTATTTTCTAATACTTAACACATAATCATATTGCCTCGACTATACATCCCATTTTATACCACCGTGAGATAAACACCCAACCTGACCATACCTCGACACGAGACTAAACGGCTCGAACCGACACATACCCTGTGAAGGGTATCTCTAAACCTATAGCCACATTTAACCATCATAGAAGTGTCTCATTGAAAAACATTCATTAAAAAAAAACATTTAAGTCGTAAAGCGCTTAATTTAATCGACATCTTAACGGTTACTGAAAACCATTTAAGCATGTATGATAGCCCCAAAAATATATTTAAATAAAAATAGGGGGATTAGAACTCACCGGTTACAAAGCTTCCAAATCCAATAGTTAGACAGTTTTGAACTGTGACTCGTCTTGAACACGAACCTGTAACCGAATGACTTGGGGTTACTAACTAATTTGATAACCCGTCATCAAAGTCGAATCACCCCGCACCCATTCGAACCGGTGAACCCGACCAGAGTTGTTATGTCCGTTCACCATAACCAGTCATGCAAACTATGTCGACTCTTATCTTAATGAAATTATATATATACATCTTCATGCACCAAAATTATCTAGGGGGGACTTATTTACACCTCCTAAAATCTTATTTGCACCTGGCTCTGCGGCCCGCAGAGGCCTCTGCGGGCCGCAGAGTATACTCTATGGCTCGCAGAGGCCTCTGCGGGCCGCAGAGCCTGGTGCCAATCATTATCAATCATTGCCAATCATTGACTTATGCTTCTGCGGCTCACAGAGGCCTCTGCGAGCCATAGAGTATCACTTTAATACTTTTACTACTTTTACCTTTGATTTTCCCGGCCAACAAAAGTTTTATATAATCGCCTCGTTAAACGTGTAAATGGTTTTCTGTTTTGTTTCTATTGTCATCTCGATAAGCGTGTAAGCGTATATTATTGTCTCGATAAGCGTGTAAGCGGTTTTTTGTTTCCGATGTTGTCTCGATAAGCGTGTAAGCATATAACAAACATTTATATAAATAGACGGACAAATATAAGCAAGCATTTCAAAACATAATATACCAAAATATGATAATATAATGTAGACAAGTGTACTAGCTAAATACATCAGATCAAAATAACACTACTGGAAAGGCAACTCCTGCTGCGTGGTGTCAACAGGCGGCGGCTGCTGCGAGGACGACCCGGGCTCCTGGGAGGACGACCCGGGCTCCTGGGAGGACGTCCCGGCGTCGGTGTGTGCACCAAGCTGTGATAACGGTGGCAAACCATGCATACACACATACAAACGGGGCAACATATATACAGGTATAAATTATAAACATGCTTAAATAAATAAACACACCTGAGTTGTTTCAAACGAAATATCCGGGTTCGGTTCCTCGCTATAGTCACCCGCCTCGTGTGCGTATCGTGGAGCGCTTGGAGGCACGTAACATGACTCCGGTTCTTCTACATACTCCTCGTTTAAATCGGGCAGTTGTAGCTGTTCATTTAAATCCGGCAACGCTGCTTTCCCGGATATAACCGCTGGCTCATCACGCTCACTATCGCTTTTCAGGACGCAACATACGTCAAACCATTCACCCGAAGACATTGTGTTATGAACTGGTTGGTCGGATGTTATTTTTTTCCAGAGAAATTTTGGAACCGTCGGAGAAAAAAAATTGAAATTTTGTGGTTTGGACTGAAAATCGTGCATGGTTGATGGTTTAAAGTGCTGATAGAAAACTCTGCGGCTCGCAGAGGTCTCTACGGGCCGCAGAGGTGTTTAATTGTTCTCAACAACCAGATCTCTGTGGCCCGCAGATCGAGGTCTCTGCAGGTCGCAGAGGGATTATTTACACCTAGGGTTTTTTTAGGGTTTCACAGGCGTCTGTGGCCCGCAGAGGCCTCTGCGGGCCGTAGAGCGTCGCTGTTTTCGATGCTCTGACATCTCTGCGGCCCGCAGAGGCCTCTGCGAGCCGCAGAGGCCTGTGAAACCCTAAAAAAACCCTAGGTGTAAATAATATGACCCATTATCTAATGCAAACCAACATCCAACGTCATCATCTTTCAAACACCATCCATTATCCTACCATGACATCCATCCAAACACAAACCAACTACTCCATGCAACGTCATCCTCTCATAAACCATATTACTCACCATCATGTATTACAATTTATTGCCATCAACCTATGAAGACAATCTGCTTCACCAATGCTATTCCTACGTAAAATTCATGAACACACTCACTTTAGTTATGAAACATACACTCACACCGCTACACCATCTTTATCACCAACACACCATCGTTATGAACCCAAATCCAGACGACATCATCTCCCCCGGCACCTCGCGTCTCCATCGTAGCCAAGCATCACGAGAGAAACCTGAACACCATCGTCACCGCTGGTTTCCACCATCGGGAAGAACTCTACCGCGCCGACCACCGCGTAACACCGACAAACAACACCATCAACTTACATCATCTCCGTCGTCCACCATATTGACCGTCAACACCACCAAGACTAATCTCCACTTCCGTCACCACATTGTAACCGTCGCTAGCCCAGCAGCGACCACCATCAACTCTCGAACACAGCCACCTTCTACACCGTTGCACTCCATCACGACAACCGACCATCACCATTACTGCCAATCCACTACACCATAAACCTGAACGCTACCGCCTGCTACATCGTCTACCAAACCGATCACCTCGATAACAAGGACCATCACCGTCAACCACCATCCTCCTCACAGGTTATGCCGTTACTACCTCCCTCGTCGCCACCGTACCTCCTCACAACCACCAGAACCATAGTCGATCATTACCAAACCAACCCTTTACAATAAAATCACGCAAACGTATGAAGCAAATATGTGGAATAACATAAAGGAGCTTACTTTATCGTGTATACAAACTGAAAACCACCTTGAATCACACCATTGCGTTTCTGTTCGATCCCAAATCTTTCTCTCGTCCCTTTCTGCCGCAAC
>JAQQBG010000101.1:37500-40000 GCA_032199755.1 Ambrosia artemisiifolia | reverse complement strand
AGCATAGTGTCCCTTGCCCAAGCCCCACCTCGTTGCCTAAGAAACTGACCATGATGCCTTTGAATGACACACCATGTGTCCTTTCAGTGTTGGTGAGCGACCAGGAAACAAGAGGCTGGCCTAGTAAACTAACCACGATGCACTGTGAGCAAGCATAGTGTGCCTTTGCCTAAGCCACACGTTGTTCCAGGATGTTGCCAGGAAACCATGCCTTGTCCCTTGCCCAAGCCCCACATCGTTGCCTAAGGAACTGACCACGATGCCTTAGACTGACACACCCTTGGGTCCTTTCAAGGTCGGTGAGCGACCACGCAATAAGAGGCTGGCCTAGTAAACTAACCACGATGCCTTTGCCTAAGTCCCCACATTGTTCCAGGATGTTGCCCGAGTACAACGGGCTCGAATACGATCGAAAGGGCCAACGGGCCCGAACACAACCCGTTAAACTATTTTACCCGAAAACATGATACGATGACACTAATCAACTCTAACCATGCCCGCGAGCAAGCACGCAAAGTTTCGTGGCGATTAGGCGTCGTTCGGTGGTGTTTCGGAGAACACCGGGCGTTGGATGGATGACCGGCCCGCGGGCCCACGGACCCGAAAGCAAAGTATTTTTACGGGACCCTTTTATTTCGTTATTTCGAAGGCTCACACAAAGTTTCATGGCGATCCTAGATCGTTTGATATGGTTTAGGGCCAATCACATAGTCCGGCGCACCGTCAATGGCCCGGTCAACGGGCTGACCCGATCAAGGCGGACCGTGACACCAAACGTCTCTGGTTAGCCCCTAGAACACCCACGTAAAGTTTCGTGGCGATCCGACGTCGTTTGATTGGTTTACGATGATTACATAACGAATAAAGGTCCGGGGCCGACCGAGCCCGGCCCACGGGCCCACGGGACCCGAACCCAGAATTTTCCGGTTCCGAACATCTTAAAACATTGCCCCGAGGCACCACGCAAAATTTCGTGCCAATCCGACGTCGTTTGATGGGTTTTTGATAGGGTCTCAAAAAATTATCATTCCTCAAAAAATTAATGTCTATTCCTGAAACTTAACTTTTTGTGCAATATGTATATATAGGGGAGGGGTGTGTGTTGGGAAGGGCTTGCCTGGGTGAGGCTTGGCAGCGCCCAAGGAGGCCTTGTTGGCCGAGAAACAAGGCTGCCAAGGCCTTGTACACAAGCTAAATTTCCCCAAGCAAGCCACGAACTCGAGAACCAAGTGCCCCTCCTGCCCACGTTGCCTAGGAATGTTGCCCAACGACTTGGTTTCTCGCACAACGACTCGTGTACATAGGCCCAACGAGCAGCAAACCTCGAAAATTATCAATCCTCGAAAATTTAATGTCTGTTCCTGTCACAATGCTTTTTGTGAAATATGTATATATAAGGGAGACATGGGGCTTGAGCAACCCCAGTGCCCGACTAAGGCTAGTGAGGGCATACGAGATGAGAGGTTTCAAGCCTATTGTAGCACGAGGTGTGTCTCCCCAAGCCATGTTGCCTAGAAATCTAGCCTCGTGCCTTGTAAATGCCCCACATCATGCCTAGTTGTAAGCACGTTTGCTAGTGAATTGATGGATGCTTGGCAAAGACGCCCCACATTGTGCACCATGTTGCCTAGTAGACAAGCCATGTTGCCTTGAATTATGCTTGTTTCCCACACGACGACTAGAACGATGGCTTGACGATGGCCTACAATGGGCATGCCTTCAAAAAATTATCATTCCTCAAAAAATTAATGTCTGTTCCTGTCACTTTACTTTTTGTGCAGAATGTATATATAGGGGGGTAAGGTGTCTTGGCCAAGCTAGTGCGGCCCCTCTCTTGAACTAGCACTAGCAGACCATCTTGTTGGCAGGATCAAAGCATGTGAAAACATTGTGGGTGATAAAGTGTGTTGGCACGCCCAAGCCTTGACCTGATACACCACAAGATGGACCGCCATGATGGGTATGAGATGAGAATCCTCATGTCGTCTCCATCATGGCATTCAGCCATGGGTTATCATTGCCTTCGGGCAATGGTGCCCATGGCTGGCCGCTTCGAGGACGTCATGGGATATCGTTGCCTTCGGGCATCGGTGCCCATGACCGCCATGATGGGTATGAGATGAGAATTCTCATGTTCTACCCATCATGGCAATCAGCCATGGGTTAACATTGCCTTCGGGCAGTGGTGCCCATGGCTGGCCGCCATGATGGGTATGAGATGAGAATCCTCATGTCGTACCCATCATGGCATTCAGCCATGGGTTATCATCGCCTTCGGGCAGTGGTGCCCATGGCTGGCCGCTTTCGAGAACGTCATAGGTTATCGTTTCCTTCTGGCAGCGGTGCCCATGGCTGGTCGCCTTCAAGATTGTCCCTTATCGAGATTTGTCCCGCTGTTGTGATGCTTCTATTCCAAACATCATAGATAGATAAGCTGAGAGCAGGAACCCTGGTGCATCCAAACTCTTCATTCGGCCCATAGCGTCGTCTGCCATGAGTA
>JAQQBG010000101.1:27500-30000 GCA_032199755.1 Ambrosia artemisiifolia | reverse complement strand
ATGCCTTTGATTGACACACCATGGGTCCTTTCAGGATTGGTAAGCGACCAGGCAACAAGAGGCTGGCAAAGTAAATTCTGACCACGATGCACTGTGAACAAGCATAGTGTCCCTTGCCCAAGCCCCACCTCGTTGCCTAAGAAACTGACCATGATGCCTTTGAATGACACACCATGTGTCCTTTCAGTGTTGGTGAGCGACCAGGAAACAAGAGGCTGGCCTAGTAAACTAACCACGATGCACTGTGAGCAAGCATAGTGTGCCTTTGCCTAAGCCACACGTTGTTCCAGGATGTTGCCAGGAAACCATGCCTTGTCCCTTGCCCAAGCCCCACATCGTTGCCTAAGGAACTGACCACGATGCCTTAGACTGACACACCCTTGGGTCCTTTCAAGGTCGGTGAGCGACCACGCAATAAGAGGCTGGCCTAGTAAACTAACCACGATGCCTTTGCCTAAGTCCCCACATTGTTCCAGGATGTTGCCCGAGTACAACGGGCTCGAATACGATCGAAAGGGCCAACGGGCCCGAACACAACCCGTTAAACTATTTTACCCGAAAACATGATACGATGACACTAATCAACTCTAACCATGCCCGCGAGCAAGCACGCAAAGTTTCGTGGCGATTAGGCGTCGTTCGGTGGTGTTTCGGAGAACACCGGGCGTTGGATGGATGACCGGCCCGCGGGCCCACGGACCCGAAAGCAAAGTATTTTTACGGGACCCTTTTATTTCGTTATTTCGAAGGCTCACACAAAGTTTCATGGCGATCCTAGATCGTTTGATATGGTTTAGGGCCAATCACATAGTCCGGCGCACCGTCAATGGCCCGGTCAACGGGCTGACCCGATCAAGGCGGACCGTGACACCAAACGTCTCTGGTTAGCCCCTAGAACACCCACGTAAAGTTTCGTGGCGATCCGACGTCGTTTGATTGGTTTACGATGATTACATAACGAATAAAGGTCCGGGGCCGACCGAGCCCGGCCCACGGGCCCACGGGACCCGAACCCAGAATTTTCCGGTTCCGAACATCTTAAAACATTGCCCCGAGGCACCACGCAAAATTTCGTGCCAATCCGACGTCGTTTGATGGGTTTTTGATAGGGTCTCAAAAAATTATCATTCCTCAAAAAATTAATGTCTATTCCTGAAACTTAACTTTTTGTGCAATATGTATATATAGGGGAGGGGTGTGTGTTGGGAAGGGCTTGCCTGGGTGAGGCTTGGCAGCGCCCAAGGAGGCCTTGTTGGCCGAGAAACAAGGCTGCCAAGGCCTTGTACACAAGCTAAATTTCCCCAAGCAAGCCACGAACTCGAGAACCAAGTGCCCCTCCTGCCCACGTTGCCTAGGAATGTTGCCCAACGACTTGGTTTCTCGCACAACGACTCGTGTACATAGGCCCAACGAGCAGCAAACCTCGAAAATTATCAATCCTCGAAAATTTAATGTCTGTTCCTGTCACAATGCTTTTTGTGAAATATGTATATATAAGGGAGACATGGGGCTTGAGCAACCCCAGTGCCCGACTAAGGCTAGTGAGGGCATACGAGATGAGAGGTTTCAAGCCTATTGTAGCACGAGGTGTGTCTCCCCAAGCCATGTTGCCTAGAAATCTAGCCTCGTGCCTTGTAAATGCCCCACATCATGCCTAGTTGTAAGCACGTTTGCTAGTGAATTGATGGATGCTTGGCAAAGACGCCCCACATTGTGCACCATGTTGCCTAGTAGACAAGCCATGTTGCCTTGAATTATGCTTGTTTCCCACACGACGACTAGAACGATGGCTTGACGATGGCCTACAATGGGCATGCCTTCAAAAAATTATCATTCCTCAAAAAATTAATGTCTGTTCCTGTCACTTTACTTTTTGTGCAGAATGTATATATAGGGGGGTAAGGTGTCTTGGCCAAGCTAGTGCGGCCCCTCTCTTGAACTAGCACTAGCAGACCATCTTGTTGGCAGGATCAAAGCATGTGAAAACATTGTGGGTGATAAAGTGTGTTGGCACGCCCAAGCCTTGACCTGATACACCACAAGATGGACCGCCATGATGGGTATGAGATGAGAATCCTCATGTCGTCTCCATCATGGCATTCAGCCATGGGTTATCATTGCCTTCGGGCAATGGTGCCCATGGCTGGCCGCTTCGAGGACGTCATGGGATATCGTTGCCTTCGGGCATCGGTGCCCATGACCGCCATGATGGGTATGAGATGAGAATTCTCATGTTCTACCCATCATGGCAATCAGCCATGGGTTAACATTGCCTTCGGGCAGTGGTGCCCATGGCTGGCCGCCATGATGGGTATGAGATGAGAATCCTCATGTCGTACCCATCATGGCATTCAGCCATGGGTTATCATCGCCTTCGGGCAGTGGTGCCCATGGCTGGCCGCTTTCGAGAACGTCATAGGTTATCGTTTCCTTCTGGCAGCGGTGCCCATGGCTGGTCGCCTTCAAGATTGTCCCTTATCGAGATTTGTCCCGCTGTTGT
>JAQQBG010000101.1:17500-20000 GCA_032199755.1 Ambrosia artemisiifolia | reverse complement strand
TAGTGCCTTGCCTAAGCCCCACTTTGTTCCAGGATGTTGCCATACAACCATGCCTTGTCCCTTGCCAAGCCCCACATCGTTGCCTAAGGAACTGACCACGATGCCTTTGATTGACACACCATGGGTCCTTTCAGGATTGGTAAGCGACCAGGCAACAAGAGGCTGGCAAAGTAAATTCTGACCACGATGCACTGTGAACAAGCATAGTGTCCCTTGCCCAAGCCCCACCTCGTTGCCTAAGAAACTGACCATGATGCCTTTGAATGACACACCATGTGTCCTTTCAGTGTTGGTGAGCGACCAGGAAACAAGAGGCTGGCCTAGTAAACTAACCACGATGCACTGTGAGCAAGCATAGTGTGCCTTTGCCTAAGCCACACGTTGTTCCAGGATGTTGCCAGGAAACCATGCCTTGTCCCTTGCCCAAGCCCCACATCGTTGCCTAAGGAACTGACCACGATGCCTTAGACTGACACACCCTTGGGTCCTTTCAAGGTCGGTGAGCGACCACGCAATAAGAGGCTGGCCTAGTAAACTAACCACGATGCCTTTGCCTAAGTCCCCACATTGTTCCAGGATGTTGCCCGAGTACAACGGGCTCGAATACGATCGAAAGGGCCAACGGGCCCGAACACAACCCGTTAAACTATTTTACCCGAAAACATGATACGATGACACTAATCAACTCTAACCATGCCCGCGAGCAAGCACGCAAAGTTTCGTGGCGATTAGGCGTCGTTCGGTGGTGTTTCGGAGAACACCGGGCGTTGGATGGATGACCGGCCCGCGGGCCCACGGACCCGAAAGCAAAGTATTTTTACGGGACCCTTTTATTTCGTTATTTCGAAGGCTCACACAAAGTTTCATGGCGATCCTAGATCGTTTGATATGGTTTAGGGCCAATCACATAGTCCGGCGCACCGTCAATGGCCCGGTCAACGGGCTGACCCGATCAAGGCGGACCGTGACACCAAACGTCTCTGGTTAGCCCCTAGAACACCCACGTAAAGTTTCGTGGCGATCCGACGTCGTTTGATTGGTTTACGATGATTACATAACGAATAAAGGTCCGGGGCCGACCGAGCCCGGCCCACGGGCCCACGGGACCCGAACCCAGAATTTTCCGGTTCCGAACATCTTAAAACATTGCCCCGAGGCACCACGCAAAATTTCGTGCCAATCCGACGTCGTTTGATGGGTTTTTGATAGGGTCTCAAAAAATTATCATTCCTCAAAAAATTAATGTCTATTCCTGAAACTTAACTTTTTGTGCAATATGTATATATAGGGGAGGGGTGTGTGTTGGGAAGGGCTTGCCTGGGTGAGGCTTGGCAGCGCCCAAGGAGGCCTTGTTGGCCGAGAAACAAGGCTGCCAAGGCCTTGTACACAAGCTAAATTTCCCCAAGCAAGCCACGAACTCGAGAACCAAGTGCCCCTCCTGCCCACGTTGCCTAGGAATGTTGCCCAACGACTTGGTTTCTCGCACAACGACTCGTGTACATAGGCCCAACGAGCAGCAAACCTCGAAAATTATCAATCCTCGAAAATTTAATGTCTGTTCCTGTCACAATGCTTTTTGTGAAATATGTATATATAAGGGAGACATGGGGCTTGAGCAACCCCAGTGCCCGACTAAGGCTAGTGAGGGCATACGAGATGAGAGGTTTCAAGCCTATTGTAGCACGAGGTGTGTCTCCCCAAGCCATGTTGCCTAGAAATCTAGCCTCGTGCCTTGTAAATGCCCCACATCATGCCTAGTTGTAAGCACGTTTGCTAGTGAATTGATGGATGCTTGGCAAAGACGCCCCACATTGTGCACCATGTTGCCTAGTAGACAAGCCATGTTGCCTTGAATTATGCTTGTTTCCCACACGACGACTAGAACGATGGCTTGACGATGGCCTACAATGGGCATGCCTTCAAAAAATTATCATTCCTCAAAAAATTAATGTCTGTTCCTGTCACTTTACTTTTTGTGCAGAATGTATATATAGGGGGGTAAGGTGTCTTGGCCAAGCTAGTGCGGCCCCTCTCTTGAACTAGCACTAGCAGACCATCTTGTTGGCAGGATCAAAGCATGTGAAAACATTGTGGGTGATAAAGTGTGTTGGCACGCCCAAGCCTTGACCTGATACACCACAAGATGGACCGCCATGATGGGTATGAGATGAGAATCCTCATGTCGTCTCCATCATGGCATTCAGCCATGGGTTATCATTGCCTTCGGGCAATGGTGCCCATGGCTGGCCGCTTCGAGGACGTCATGGGATATCGTTGCCTTCGGGCATCGGTGCCCATGACCGCCATGATGGGTATGAGATGAGAATTCTCATGTTCTACCCATCATGGCAATCAGCCATGGGTTAACATTGCCTTCGGGCAGTGGTGCCCATGGCTGGCCGCCATGATGGGTATGAGATGAGAATCCTCATGTCGTACCCATCATGGCATTCAGCCATGGGTTATCATCGCCTTCGGGCAGTGGTGCCCATGGCTGGCC
>JAQQBG010001362.1:0-17254 GCA_032199755.1 Ambrosia artemisiifolia | reverse complement strand
TAAAAATAGAAAGTGGTGTGAAAATGGGTCCGTACTGCCGTAAACCAAACTGCGATTTTTTTTGGCAAAACGTGTTCCTAGGCCATAAAAACTGAGTCTGGAAGCGGCAGAATAGCGTAATTACTCCCCAAATTGACCCGTGAATCGATATAAAAATCGCTCGTTTTCTGCTAAAAATAGAAAGTGGTGTGAAAATGGGTCCGTACTGCCGTAAACCAAACTGCGATTTTTTTTGGCAAAACGTGTTCCTAGGCCATAAAAACTGAGTCTGGGAAGCGGCAGAATAGCGTAATTACTCCCCAAATTGACCCGTGAATCGATTTAAAAATCGCTCGTTTTCTGCTAAAAATAGAAAGTGGTGTGAAAATGGGTCCGTACTGCCGTAAACCAAACTGCGATTTTTTTTGGCAAAACGTGTTCCTAGGCCATAAAAACTGAGTCTGGAAGCGGCAGAATAGCGTAATTACTCCCCAAATTGACCCGTGAATCGATTTAAAAATCGCTCGTTTTCTGCTAAAAATAGAAAGTGGTTTGAAAATGGGTCCGTACTGCCGTAAACCAAACTGCGATTTTTTTTGGCAAAATGTGTTCCTAGGCCATAAAAACTGAGTCTGGAAGCGGCAGAATAGCGTAATTACTCCCCAAATTGACCCGTGAATCGATTTAAAAATCGCTCGTTTTCTGCTAAAAATAGAAAGTGGTGTGAAAATGGGTCCGTACTGCCGTAAACCAAACTGCGATTTTTTTTTGGCAAAACGTGTTCCTAGGCCATAAAAACTGAGTCTGGAAGCGGCAGAATATCGTAATTACTCCCCAAATTAACCCATGAATCGATTTAAAAATCGCTCGTTTTCTGCTAAAAATAGAAAGTGGTGTGAAAATGGGTCCGTACTGCCGTAAACCAAACTGCGATTTTTTTGGCAAAACGTGTTCGTAGGCCATAAAAACTGAGTCTGGAAGCGGCAGAATAGCGTAATTACTCCCCAAATTGACCCGTGAATCGATTTAAAAATCGCTCGTTTTCTGCTAAAAATAGAAAGTGGTGTGAAAATGGGTCCGTACTGCCGTAAACCAAACTGCCATTTTTTTTGGCAAAACGTGTTCCTAGGCCATAAAAACTGAGTCTGGAAGCGGCAGAATATCGTAATTACTCCCAAAATTAACCCGTGAATCGATTTAAAAATCGCTCGTTTTCTGCTAAAAATAGAAAGTGGTGTGAAAATGGGTCCGTACTGCCGTAAAACAAACTGCGAATTTTTTTGGCAAAACGTGTTCCTAGGCCATAAAAACTGAGTCTGGAAGCGGCAGAATAGCGTAATTACTCCCCAAATTGACCCGTGAATCGATTTAAAAATCGCTCGTTTTCTGCTAAAAATAGAAAGTGGTGTGAAAATGGGTCCGTACTGCCGTAAACCAAACTGCGATTTTTGTTTGGCAAAACGTGTTCCTAGGCCATAAAAACTGAGTCTGGAAGCGGCAGAATAGCGTAATTACTCCCCAAATTGACCCGTGAATCGATTTAAAAATCGCTCGTTTTCTGCTAAAAATAGAAAGTGGTGTGAAAATGGGTCCGTACTGCCGTAAACCAAACTGCGATTTTTTTTGGCAAAACGTGTTCCTAGGCCATAAAAACTGAGTCTGGAAGCGGCAGAATAGCGTAATTACTCCCCAAATTGACCCGTGAATCGATTTAAAAATCGCTCGTTTTCTGCTAAAAATAGAAAGTGGTGTGAAAATGGGTCCGTACTGCCGTAAACCAAACTGCGATTTTTTTTGGCAAAACGTGTTCCTAGGCCATAAAAACTGAGTCTGGAAGCGGCAGAATAGCGTAATTACTCCCCAAATTGACCCGTGAATCGATATAAAAATCGCTCGTTTTCTGCTAAAAATAGAAAGTGGTGTGAAAATGGGTCCGTACTGCCGTACACCAAACTGCGATTTTTTTTGGCAAAACGTGTTCCTAGGCCATAAAAACTGAGTCTGGAAGCGGCAGAATAGCGTAATTACTCCCCAAATTGACCCGTGAATCGATTTAAAAATCGCTCGTTTTCTGCTAAAAATAGAAAGTGGTGTGAAAATGGGTCCGTACTGCCGTAAACCAAACTGCGATTTTTTTTGGCAAAACGTGTTCCTAGGCCATAAAAACTGAATCTGGAAGCGGCAGAATAGCGTAATTACTCCCCAAATTGACCCGTGAATCGATTTAAAAATCGCTCGTTTTCTGCTAAAAATAGAAAGTGGTGTGAAAATGGGTCCGTACTGCCGTAAACCAAACTGCGATTTTTTTTTGGCAAAACGTGTTCCTAGGCCATAAAAACTGAGTCTGGAAGCGGCAGAATAGCGTAATTACTCCCCAAATTGACCCGTGAATCGATATAAAAATCGCTCGTTTTCTGCTAAAAATAGAAAGTGGTGTGAAAATGGGTCCGTACTGCCGTAAACCAAACTGCGATTTTTTTTGGCAAAACGTGTTCCTAGGCCATAAAAACTGAGTCTGGAAGCGGCAGAATAGCGTAATTACTCCCCAAATTGACCCGTGAATCGATTTAAAAATCGCTCGTTTTCTGCTAAAAATAGAAAGTGGTGTGAAAATGGGTCCGTACTGCCGTAAACCAAACTGCGATTTTTTTTGGCAAAACGTGTTCCTAGGCCATAAAAACTGAGTCTGGAAGCGGCAGAATAGCGTAATTACTCCCCAAATTGACCCGTGAATCGATTTAAAAATCGCTCGTTTTCTGCTAAAAATAGAAAGTGGTGTGAAAATGGGTCCGTACTGCCGTAAACCAAACTGCGATTTTTTTTGGCAAAACGTGTTCCTAGGCCATAAAAACTGAGTCTGGAAGCGGCAGAATAGCGTAATTACTCCCCAAATTGACCCGTGAATCGATTTAAAAATCGCTCGTTTTCTGCTAAAAATAGAAAGTGGTTTGAAAATGGGTCCGTACTGCCGTAAACCAAACTGCGATTTTTTTTGGCAAAATGTGTTCCTAGGCCATAAAAACTGAGTCTGGAAGCGGCAGAATAGCGTAATTACTCCCCAAATTGACCCGTGAATCGATTTAAAAATCGCTCGTTTTCTGCTAAAAATAGAAAGTGGTGTGAAAATGGGTCCGTACTGCCGTAAACCAAACTGCGATTTTTTTTTGGCAAAACGTGTTCCTAGGCCATAAAAACTGAGTCTGGAAGCGGCAGAATATCGTAATTACTCCCCAAATTAACCCATGAATCGATTTAAAAATCGCTCGTTTTCTGCTAAAAATAGAAAGTGGTGTGAAAATGGGTCCGTACTGCCGTAAACCAAACTGCGATTTTTTTGGCAAAACGTGTTCGTAGGCCATAAAAACTGAGTCTGGAAGCGGCAGAATAGCGTAATTACTCCCCAAATTGACCCGTGAATCGATTTAAAAATCGCTCGTTTTCTGCTAAAAATAGAAAGTGGTGTGAAAATGGGTCCGTACTGCCGTAAACCAAACTGCGATTTTTTTTGGCAAAACGTGTTCCTAGGCCATAAAAACTGAGTCTGGAAGCGGCAGAATATCGTAATTACTCCCAAAATTAACCCGTGAATCGATTTAAAAATCGCTCGTTTTCTTCTAAAAATAGAAAGTGGTGTGAAAATGGGTCCGTACTGCCGTAAACCAAACTGCGATTTTTTTTGGCAAAACGTGTTCCTAGGCCATAAAAACTGAGTCTGGAAGCGGCAGAATAGCGTAATTACTCCCCAAATTGACCCGTGAATCGATTTAAAAATCGCTCGTTTTCTGCTAAAAATAGAAAGTGGTGTGAAAATGGGTCCGTACTGCCGTAAACCAAACTGCGATTTTTTTTGGCAAAACGTGTTCCTAGGCTATAAAAACTGAGTTTGGAAGCGGCAGAATATCGTAATTACTCCCCAAATTGACCCGTGAATCGATTTAAAAATCGCTCGTTTTCTGCTAAAAATAGAAAGTGGTGTGAAAATGGGTCCATACTGCCGTAAACCAAACTGCGATTTTTTTTGGCAAAACGTGTTCCTAGGCCATAAAAACTGAGTCTGGAAGCGGCAGAATAGCGTAATTACTCCCCAAATTGACCCGTGAATCGATTTAAAAATCGCTCGTTTACTTCTAAAAATAGAAAGTGGTGTGAAAATGGGTCCGTACTGCCGTAAACCAAACTGCGATTTTTTTTGGCAAAACGTGTTCCTAGGCCATAAAAACTGAGTCTGGAAGCGGCAGAATATCGTAATTACTCACCAAATTAACCCGTGAATCGATTTAAAAATCGCTCGTTTTCTGCTAAAAATAGAAAGTGGTGTGAAAATGGGTCCGTACTGCCGTAAACCAAACTGCGATTTTTTTTGCAAAACGTGTTCCTAGGCCATAAAAACTGAGTCTGGAAGCGGCAGAATAGCGTAATTACTCCCCAAATTGACCCGTGAATCGATTTAAAAATCTTTCGTTTTCTGCTAAAAATAGAAAGTGTTGTGAAAATGGGTCCGTACTGCCGTAAACCAAACTGCGATTTTTTTTGGCAAAACGTGTTCCTAGGCCATAAAAACTGAGTCTGGAAGCGGCAAAATATCGTAATTACTCCCAAAATTAACCCGTGAATCGATTTAAAAATCGCTCGTTTTCTGATAAAAATAGAAAGTGGTGTGAAAATGGGTCCGTACTGCCGTAAAACAAACTGCGAATTTTTTTGGCAAAACGTGTTCCTAGGCCATAAAAACTGAGTCTGGAAGCGGCAGAATAGCGTAATTACTCCCCAAATTGACCCGTGAATCGATTTAAAAATCGCTCGTTTTCTGCTAAAAATAGAAAGTGGTGTGAAAATGGGTCCGTACTGCCGTAAACCAAACTGCGATTTTTTTTTTGGCAAAACGTGTTCCTAGGCCATAAAAACTGAGTCTGGAAGCGGCAGAATAGCGTAATTACTCCCCAAATTGACCCGTGAATCGATTTAAAAATCGCTCGTTTTCTGCTAAAAATAGAAAGTGGTGTGAAAATGGGTCCGTACTGCCGTAAACCAAACTGCGATTTTTTTTTTGGCAAAACGTGTTCCTAGGCCATAAAAACTGAGTCTGGAAGCGGCAGAATAGCGTAATTACTCCCCAAATTGACCCGTGAATCGATTTAAAAATCGCTCGTTTTATGCTAAAAATAGAAAGTGGTGTGAAAATGGGTCCATACTGCCGTAAACCAAACTGCGATTTTTTTTGGCAAAACGTGTTCCTAGGCCATAAAAACTGAGTCTGGAAGCGGCAGAATAGCGTAATTACTCCCCAAATTGACCCGTGAATCGATTTAAAAATCGCTCGTTTTATGCTAAAAATAGAAAGTGGTGTGAAAATGGGTCCATACTGCCGTAAACCAAACTGCGATTTTTTTTGGCAAAACGTGTTCCTAGGCCATAAAAACTGAGTCTGGAAGCGGCAGAATAGCGTAATTACTCCCCAAATTGACCCGTGAATCGATTTAAAAATCGCTCGTTTACTTCTAAAAATAGAAAGTGGTGTGAAAATGGGTCCGTACTGCCGTAAACCAAACTGCGATTTTTTTTGGCAAAACGTGTTCCTAGGCCATAAAAACTGAGTCTGGAAGCGGCAGAATAGCGTAATTACTCCCCAAATTGACCCGTGAATCGATTTAAAAATCGCTCGTTTACTTCTAAAAATAGAAAGTGGTGTGAAAATGGGTCCGTACTGCCGTAAACCAAACTGCGATTTTTTTTGGCAAAACGTGTTCCTAGGCCATAAAAACTGAGTCTGGAAGCGGCAGAATATCGTAATTACTCACCAAATTAACCCGTGAATCGATTTAAAAATCGCTCGTTTTCTGCTAAAAATAGAAAGTGGTGTGAAAATGGGTCCGTACTGCCGTAAACCAAACTGCGATTTTTTTTGCAAAACGTGTTCCTAGGCCATAAAAACTGAGTCTGGAAGCGGCAGAATAGCGTAATTACTCCCCAAATTGACCCGTGAATCGATTTAAAAATCTTTCGTTTTCTGCTAAAAATAGAAAGTGTTGTGAAAATGGGTCCGTACTGCCGTAAACCAAACTGCGATTTTTTTTGGCAAAACGTGTTCCTAGGCCATAAAAACTGAGTCTGGAAGCGGCAAAATATCGTAATTACTCCCAAAATTAACCCGTGAATCGATTTAAAAATCGCTCGTTTTCTGATAAAAATAGAAAGTGGTGTGAAAATGGGTCCGTACTGCCGTAAAACAAACTGCGAATTTTTTTGGCAAAACGTGTTCCTAGGCCATAAAAACTGAGTCTGGAAGCGGCAGAATAGCGTAATTACTCCCCAAATTGACCCGTGAATCGATTTAAAAATCGCTCGTTTTCTGCTAAAAATAGAAAGTGGTGTGAAAATGGGTCCGTACTGCCGTAAACCAAACTGCGATTTTTTTTTGGCAAAACGTGTTCCTAGGCCATAAAAACTGAGTCTGGAAGCGGCAGAATAGCGTAATTACTCCCCAAATTGACCCGTGAATCGATTTAAAAATCGCTCGTTTTCTGCTAAAAATAGAAAGTGGTGTGAAAATGGGTCCGTACTGCCGTAAACCAAACTGCGATTTTTTTTTGGCAAAACGTGTTCCTAGGCCATAAAAACTGAGTCTGGAAGCGGCAGAATAGCGTAATTACTCCCCAAATTGACCCGTGAATCGATTTAAAAATCGCTCGTTTTATGCTAAAAATAGAAAGTGGTTTGAAAATGGGTCCGTACTGCCGTAAACCAAACTGCGATTTTTTTTGGCAAAATGTGTTCCTAGGCCATAAAAACTGAGTCTGGAAGCGGCAGAATAGCGTAATTACTCCCCAAATTGACCCGTGAATCGATTTAAAAATCTTTCGTTTTCTGCTAAAAATAGAAAGTGGTGTGAAAATAGGTCCGTACTGCCGTAAACCAAACTGCGATTTTTTTTGGCAAAACGTGTTCCTAGGCTATAAAAACTGAGTTTGGAAGCGGCAGAATATCGTAATTACTCCCCAAATTGACCCGTGAATCGATTTAAAAATCGCTCGTTTTCTGCTAAAAATAGAAAGTGGTGTGAAAATGGGTCCGTACTACCGTAAACCAAACTGCGATTTTTTTTGGCAAAACGTGTTCCTAGGCCATAAAAACTGAGTCTGGAAGCGGCAGAATAGCGTAATTACTCCCCAAATTGACCCGTGAATCGATTTAAAAATCGCTCGTTTACTTCTAAAAATAGAAAGTGGTGTGAAAATGGGTCCGTACTGCCGTAAACCAAACTGCGATTTTTTTTGGCAAAACGTGTTCCTAGGCCATAAAAACTGAGTCTGGAAGCGGCAGAATAGCGTAATTACTCCCCAAATTGACCCGTGAATCGATTTAAAAATCGCTCGTTTTCTGCTAAAAATAGAAAGTGGTGTGAAAATGGGTCCGTACTGCCGTAAACCAAACTGCGATTTTTTTGGCAAAACGTGTTCCTAGGCTATAAAAACTGAGTTTGGAAGCGGCAGAATATCGTAATTACTCCCCAAATTGACCCGTGAATCGATTTAAAAATCGCTCGTTTTCTGCTAAAAATAGAAAGTGGTGTGAAAATGGGTCCATACTGCCGTAAACCAAACTGCGATTTTTTTTGGCAAAACGTGTTCCTAGGCCATAAAAACTGAGTCTGGAAGCGGCAGAATAGCGTCATTACTCCCCAAATTGACCCGTGAATCGATTTAAAAATCGCTCGTTTACTTCTAAAAATAGAAAGTGGTGTGAAAATGGGTCCGTACTGCCGTAAACCAAACTGCGATTTTTTTTGGCAAAACGTGTTCCTAGGCCATAAAAACTGAGTCTGGAAGCGGCAGAATATCGTAATTACTCCCCAAATTAACCCGTGAATCGATTTAAAAATCGCTCGTTTTCTGCTAAAAATAGAAAGTGGTGTGAAAATGGGTCCGTACTGCCGTAAACCAAACTGCGATTTTTTTTGCAAAACGTGTTCCTAGGCCATAAAAACTGAGTCTGGAAGCGGCAGAATAGCGTAATTACTCCCCAAATTGACCCGTGAATCGATTTAAAAATCTTTCGTTTTCTGCTAAAAATAGAAAGTGTTGTGAAAATGGGTCCGTACTGCCGTAAACCAAACTGCGATTTTTTTTGGCAAAACGTGTTCCTAGGCCATAAAAACTGAGTCTGGAAGCGGCAAAATATCGTAATTACTCCCAAAATTAACCCGTGAATCGATTTAAAAATCGCTCGTTTTCTGATAAAAATAGAAAGTGGTGTGAAAATGGGTCCGTACTGCCGTAAAACAAACTGCGAATTTTTTTGGCAAAACGTGTTCCTAGGCCATAAAAACTGAGTCTGGAAGCGGCAGAATAGCGTAATTACTCCCCAAATTGACCCGTGAATCGATTTAAAAATCGCTCGTTTTCTGCTAAAAATAGAAAGTGGTGTGAAAATGGGTCCGTACTGCCGTAAACCAAACTGCGATTTTTTTTTGGCAAAACGTGTTCCTAGGCCATAAAAACTGAGTCTGGAAGCGGCAGAATAGCGTAATTACTCCCCAAATTGACCCGTGAATCGATTTAAAAATCGCTCGTTTTCTGCTAAAAATAGAAAGTGGTGTGAAAATGGGTCCGTACTGCCGTAAACCAAACTGCGATTTTTTTTGGCAAAACGTGTTCCTAGGCCATAAAAACTGAGTCTGGAAGCGGCAGAATAGCGTAATTACTCCCCAAATTGACCCGTGAATCGATTTAAAAATCGCTCGTTTTCTGCTAAAAATAGAAAGTGGTTTGAAAATGGGTCCGTACTGCCGTAAACCAAACTGCGATTTTTTTTGGCAAAATGTGTTCCTAGGCCATAAAAACTGAGTCTGGAAGCGGCAGAATAGCGTAATTACTCCCCAAATTGACCCGTGAATCGATTTAAAAATCGCTCGTTTTCTGCTAAAAATAGAAAGTGGTGTGAAAATGGGTCCGTACTGCCGTAAACCAAACTGCGATTTTTTTTTGGCAAAACGTGTTCCTAGGCCATAAAAACTGAGTCTGGAAGCGGCAGAATATCGTAATTACTCCCAAAATTAACCCGTGAATCGATTTAAAAATCTTTCGTTTTCTGCTAAAAATAGAAAGTGGTGTGAAAATGGGTCCGTACTGCCGTAAACCAAACTGCGATTTTTTTTGGCAAAACGTGTTCCTAGGCTATAAAAACTGAGTTTGGAAGCGGCAGAATATCGTAATTACTCCCCAAATTGACCCGTGAATCGATTTAAAAATCGCTCGTTTTCTGCTAAAAATAGAAAGTGGTGTGAAAATGGGTCCATACTGCCGTAAACCAAACTGCGATTTTTTTTGGCAAAACGTGTTCCTAGGCCATAAAAACTGAGTCTGGAAGCGGCAGAATAGCGTAATTACTCCCCAAATTGACCCGTGAATCGATTTAAAAATCGCTCGTTTACTTCTAAAAATAGAAAGTGGTGTGAAAATGGGTCCGTACTGCCGTAAACCAAACTGCGATTTTTTTTGGCAAAACGTGTTCCTAGGCCATAAAAACTGAGTCTGGAAGCGGCAGAATATCGTAATTACTCCCCAAATTAACCCGTGAATCGATTTAAAAATCGCTCGTTTTCTGCTAAAAATAGAAAGTGGTGTGAAAATGGGTCCGTACTGCCGTAAACCAAACTGCGATTTTTTTTGCAAAACGTGTTCCTAGGCCATAAAAACTGAGTCTGGAAGCGGCAGAATAGCGTAATTACTCCCCAAATTGACCCGTGAATCGATTTAAAAATCTTTCGTTTTCTGCTAAAAATAGAAAGTGTTGTGAAAATGGGTCCGTACTGCCGTAAACCAAACTGCGATTTTTTTTGGCAAAACGTGTTCCTAGGCCATAAAAACTGAGTCTGGAAGCGGCAAAATATCGTAATTACTCCCAAAATTAACCCGTGAATCGATTTAAAAATCGCTCGTTTTCTGATAAAAATAGAAAGTGGTGTGAAAATGGGTCCGTACTGCCGTAAAACAAACTGCGAATTTTTTTGGCAAAACGTGTTCCTAGGCCATAAAAACTGAGTCTGGAAGCGGCAGAATAGCGTAATTACTCCCCAAATTGACCCGTGAATCGATTTAAAAATCGCTCGTTTTCTGCTAAAAATAGAAAGTGGTGTGAAAATGGGTCCGTACTGCCGTAAACCAAACTGCGATTTTTTTTTGGCAAAACGTGTTCCTAGGCCATAAAAACTGAGTCTGGAAGCGGCAGAATAGCGTAATTACTCCCCAAATTGACCCGTGAATCGATTTAAAAATCGCTCGTTTTCTGCTAAAAATAGAAAGTGGTGTGAAAATGGGTCCGTACTGCCGTAAACCAAACTGCGATTTTTTTTGGCAAAACGTGTTCCTAGGCCATAAAAACTGAGTCTGGAAGCGGCAGAATAGCGTAATTACTCCCCAAATTGACCCGTGAATCGATTTAAAAATCGCTCGTTTTCTGCTAAAAATAGAAAGTGGTTTGAAAATGGGTCCGTACTGCCGTAAACCAAACTGCGATTTTTTTTGGCAAAATGTGTTCCTAGGCCATAAAAACTGAGTCTGGAAGCGGCAGAATAGCGTAATTACTCCCCAAATTGACCCGTGAATCGATTTAAAAATCGCTCGTTTTCTGCTAAAAATAGAAAGTGGTGTGAAAATGGGTCCGTACTGCCGTAAACCAAACTGCGATTTTTTTTGGCAAAACGTGTTCCTAGGCCATAAAAACTGAGTCTGGAAGCGGCAGAATATCGTAATTACTCCCAAAATTAACCCGTGAATCGATTTAAAAATCTTTCGTTTTCTGCTAAAAATAGAAAGTGGTGTGAAAATGGGTCCGTACTGCCGTAAACCAAACTGCGATTTTTTTTGGCAAAACGTGTTCCTAGGCTATAAAAACTGAGTTTGGAAGCGGCAGAATATCGTAATTACTCCCCAAATTGACCCGTGAATCGATTTAAAAATCGCTCGTTTTCTGCTAAAAATAGAAAGTGGTGTGAAAATGGGTCCATACTGCCGTAAACCAAACTGCGATTTTTTTTGGCAAAACGTGTTCCTAGGCCATAAAAACTGAGTCTGGAAGTGGCAGAATAGCGTAATTACTCCCCAAATTGACCCGTGAATCGATTTAAAAATCGCTCGTTTACTTCTAAAAATAGAAAGTGGTGTGAAAATGGGTCCGTACTGCCGTAAACCAAACTGCGATTTTTTTTGGCAAAACGTGTTCCTAGGCCATAAAAACTGAGTCTGGAAGCGGCAGAATATCGTAATTACTCCCCAAATTAACCCGTGAATCGATTTAAAAATCGCTCGTTTTCTGCTAAAAATAGAAAGTGGTGTGAAAATGGGTCCGTACTGCCGTAAACCAAACTGCGATTTTTTTTGCAAAACGTGTTCCTAGGCCATAAAAACTGAGTCTGGAAGCGGCAGAATAGCGTAATTACTCCCCAAATTGACCCGTAAATCGATTTAAAAATCTTTCGTTTTCTGCTAAAAATAGAAAGTGGTGTGAAAATGGGTCCGTACTGCCGTAAACCAAACTGCGATTTTTTTTGGCAAAACGTGTTCCTAGGCCATAAAAACTGAGTCTGGAAGCGGCAGAATATCGTAATTACTCCCAAAATTAACCCGTGAATCGATTTAAAAATCGCTCGTTTTCTGCTAAAAATAGAAAGTGGTGTGAAAATGGGTCCGTACTGCCGTAAAACAAACTGCGAATTTTTTTGGCAAAACGTGTTCCTAGGCCATAAAAACTGAGTCTGGAAGCGGCAGAATAGCGTAATTACTCCCCAAATTGACCCGTGAATCGATTTAAAAATCGCTCGTTTTCTGCTAAAAATAGAAAGTGGTGTGAAAATGGGTCCGTACTGCCGTAAACCAAACTGCGATTTTTTTTTGGCAAAACGTGTTCCTAGGCCATAAAAACTGAGTCTGGAAGCGGCAGAATAGCGTAATTACTCCCCAAATTGACCCGTGAATCGATTTAAAAATCGCTCGTTTTCTGCTAAAAATAGAAAGTGGTGTGAAAATGGGTCCGTACTGCCGTAAACCAAACTGCGATTTTTTTTGGCAAAACGTGTTCCTAGGCCATAAAAACTGAGTCTGGAAGCGGCAGAATAGCGTAATTACTCCCCAAATTGACCCGTGAATCGATTTAAAAATCGCTCGTTTTCTGCTAAAAATAGAAAGTGGTGTGAAAATGGGTCCGTACTGCCGTAAACCAAACTGCGATTTTTTTGGCAAAACGTGTTCCTAGGCCATAAAAACTGAGTCTGGAAGCGGCAGAATAGCTTAATTACTCCCCAAATTGACCCGTGAATCGATTTAAAAATCGTTCGTTTACTTCTAAAAATAGAAAGTGGTGTGAAAATGGGTCCGTACTGCCGTAAACCAAACTGCGATTTTTTTTGGCAAAACGTGTTCCTAGGCCATAAAAACTGAGTCTGGAAGCGGCAGAATATCGTAATTACTCCCCAAATTAACCCGTGAATCGATTTAAAAATCGCTCGTTTTCTGCTAAAAATAGAAAGTGGTTTGAAAATGGGTCCGTACTGCCGTAAACCAAACTGCGATTTTTTTTGCAAAACGTGTTCCTAGGCCATAAAAACTGAGTCTGGAAGCGGCAGAATAGCGTAATTACTCCCCAAATTGACCCGTGAATCGATTTAAAAATCTTTCGTTTTCTGCTAAAAATAGAAAGTGTTGTGAAAATGGGTCCGTACTGCCGTAAACCAAACTGCGATTTTTTTTGGCAAAACGTGTTCCTAGGCCATAAAAACTGAGTCTGGAAGCGGCAGAATATCGTAATTACTCCCAAAATTAACCCGTGAATCGATTTAAAAATCGCTCGTTTTCTGATAAAAATAGAAAGTGGTGTGAAAATGGGTCCGTACTGCCGTAAAACAAACTGCGAATTTTTTTGGCAAAACGTGTTCCTAGGCCATAAAAACTGAGTCTGGATGCGGCAGAATAGCGTAATTACTCCCCAAATTGACCCGTGAATCGATTTAAAAATCGCTCGTTTTCTGCTAAAAATAGAAAGTGGTGTGAAAATGGGTCCGTACTGCCGTAAACCAAACTGCGATTTTTTTTTGGCAAAACGTGTTCCTAGGCCATAAAAACTGAGTCTGGAAGCGGCAGAATAGCGTAATTACTCCCCAAATTGACCCGTGAATCGATTTAAAAATCGCTCGTTTTCTGCTAAAAATAGAAAGTGGTGTGAAAATGGGTCCGTACTGCCGTAAACCAAACTGCGATTTTTTTTGCAAAACGTGTTCCTAGGCCATAAAAACTGAGTCTGGAAGCGGCAGAATAGCGTAATTACTCCCCAAATTGACCCGTGAATCGATTTAAAAATCGCTCGTTTTCTGCTAAAAATAGAAAGTGGTGTGAAAATGGGTCCGTACTGCCGTAAACCAAACTGCGATTTTTTTTTGGCAAAACGTGTTCCTAGGCCATAAAAACTGAGTCTGGAAGCGGCAGAATAGCGTAATTACTCCCCAAATTGACCCGTGAATCGATTTAAAAATCGCTCGTTTTCTGCTAAAAATAGAAAGTGGTGTGAAAATGGGTCCGTACTGCCGTAAACCAAACTGCGATTTTTTTTGGCAAAACGTGTTCCTAGGCCATAAAAACTGAGTCTGGAAGCGGCAGAATAGCGTAATTACTCCCCAAATTGACCCGTGAATCGATTTAAAAATCGCTCGTTTTCTGCTAAAAATAGAAAGTGGTGTGAAAATGGGTCCGTACTGCCGTAAACCAAACTGCGATTTTTTTGGCAAAACGTGTTCCTAGGCCATAAAAACTGAGTCTGGAAGCGGCAGAATAGCTTAATTACTCCCCAAATTGACCCGTGAATCGATTTAAAAATCGTTCGTTTACTTCTAAAAATAGAAAGTGGTGTGAAAATGGGTCCGTACTGCCGTAAACCAAACTGCGATTTTTTTTGGCAAAACGTGTTCCTAGGCCATAAAAACTGAGTCTGGAAGCGGCAGAATATCGTAATTACTCCCCAAATTAACCCGTGAATCGATTTAAAAATCGCTCGTTTTCTGCTAAAAATAGAAAGTGGTTTGAAAATGGGTCCGTACTGCCGTAAACCAAACTGCGATTTTTTTTGCAAAACGTGTTCCTAGGCCATAAAAACTGAGTCTGGAAGCGGCAGAATAGCGTAATTACTCCCCAAATTGACCCGTGAATCGATTTAAAAATCTTTCGTTTTCTGCTAAAAATAGAAAGTGTTGTGAAAATGGGTCCGTACTGCCGTAAACCAAACTGCGATTTTTTTTGGCAAAACGTGTTCCTAGGCCATAAAAACTGAGTCTGGAAGCGGCAGAATATCGTAATTACTCCCAAAATTAACCCGTGAATCGATTTAAAAATCGCTCGTTTTCTGATAAAAATAGAAAGTGGTGTGAAAATGGGTCCGTACTGCCGTAAAACAAACTGCGAATTTTTTTGGCAAAACGTGTTCCTAGGCCATAAAAACTGAGTCTGGATGCGGCAGAATAGCGTAATTACTCCCCAAATTGACCCGTGAATCGATTTAAAAATCGCTCGTTTTCTGCTAAAAATAGAAAGTGGTGTGAAAATGGGTCCGTACTGCCGTAAACCAAACTGCGATTTTTTTTTGGCAAAACGTGTTCCTAGGCCATAAAAACTGAGTCTGGAAGCGGCAGAATAGCGTAATTACTCCCCAAATTGACCCGTGAATCGATTTAAAAATCGCTCGTTTTCTGCTAAAAATAGAAAGTGGTGTGAAAATGGGTCCGTACTGCCGTAAACCAAACTGCGATTTTTTTTGCAAAACGTGTTCCTAGGCCATAAAAACTGAGTCTGGAAGCGGCAGAATAGCGTAATTACTCCCCAAATTGACCCGTGAATCGATTTAAAAATCTTTCGTTTTCTGCTAAAAATAGAAAGTGTTGTGAAAATGGGTCCGTACTGCCGTAAACCAAACTGCGATTTTTTTTGGCAAAACGTGTTCCTAGGCCATAAAAACTGAGTCTGGAAGCGGCAGAATATCGTAATTACTCCCAAAATTAACCCGTGAATCGATTTAAAAATCGCTCGTTTTCTGATAAAAATAGAAAGTGGTGTGAAAATGGGTCCGTACTGCCGTAAAACAAACTGCGAATTTTTTTGGCAAAACGTGTTCCTAGGCCATAAAAACTGAGTCTGGATGCGGCAGAATAGCGTAATTACTCCCCAAATTGACCCGTGAATCGATTTAAAAATCGCTCGTTTTCTGCTAAAAATAGAAAGTGGTGTGAAAATGGGTCCGTACTGCCGTAAACCAAACTGCGATTTTTTTTTTGGCAAAACGTGTTCCTAGGCCATAAAAACTGAGTCTGGAAGCGGCAGAATAGCGTAATTACTCCCCAAATTGACCCGTGAATCGATTTAAAAATCGCTCGTTTTCTGCTAAAAATAGAAAGTGGTGTGAAAATGGGTCCGTACTGCCGTAAACCAAACTGCGATTTTTTTTGGCAAAACGTGTTCCTAGGCCATAAAAACTGAGTCTGGAGCGGCAGAATAGCGTAATTACTCCCCAAATTGACCCGTGAATCGATTTAAAAATCGCTCGTTTTCTGCTAAAAATAGAAAGTGGTGTGAAAATGGGTCCGTACTGCCCGTAAACCAAACTGCGATTTTTTTTGGCAAAACGTGTTCCTAGGCCATAAAAACTGAGTCTGGGAAGCGGCAGAATAGCGTAATTACTCCCCAAATTGACCCGTGAATCGATTTAAAAATCGTTCGTTTACTTCTAAAAATAGAAAGTGGTGTGAAAATGGGTCCGTACTGCCGTAAACCAAACTGCGATTTTTTTTGGCAAAACGTGTTCCTAGGCCATAAAAACTGAGTCTGGAAGCGGCAGAATATCGTAATTACTCCCCAAATTAACCCGTGAATCGATTTAAAAATCGCTCGTTTTCTGCTAAAAAATAGAAAGTGGTTTGAAAATGGGTCCGTACTGCCGTAAACCAAACTGCGATTTTTTTTGCAAAACGTGTTCCTAGGCCATAAAAACTGAGTCTGGAAGCGGCAGAATAGCGTAATTACTCCCCAAATTGACCCGTGAATCGATTTAAAAATCTTTCGTTTTCTGCTAAAAATAGAAAGTGTTGTGAAAATGGGTCCGTACTGCCGTAAACCAAACTGCGATTTTTTTTGGCAAAACGTGTTCCTAGGCCATAAAAACTGAGTCTGGAAGCGGCAGAATATCGTAATTACTCCCAAAATTAACCCGTGAATCGATTTAAAAATCGCTCGTTTTCTGATAAAAATAGAAAGTGGTGTGAAAATGGGTCCGTACTGCCGTAAAACAAACTGCGAATTTTTTTGGCAAAACGTGTTCCTAGGCCATAAAAACTGAGTCTGGATGCGGCAGAATAGCGTAATTACTCCCCAAATTGACCCGTGAATCGATTTAAAAATCGCTCGTTTTCTGCTAAAAATAGAAAGTGGTGTGAAAATGGGTCCGTACTGCCGTAAACCAAACTGCGATTTTTTTTTTGGCAAAACGTGTTCCTAGGCCATAAAAACTGAGTCTGGAAGCGGCAGAATAGCGTAATTACTCCCCAAATTGACCCGTGAATCGATTTAAAAATCGCTCGTTTTCTGCTAAAAATAGAAAGTGGTGTGAAAATGGGTCCGTACTGCCGTAAACCAAACTGCGATTTTTTTTTGCAAAACGTGTTCCTAGGCCATAAAAACTGAGTCTGGAAGCGGCAGAATAGCGTAATTACTCCCCAAATTGACCCGTGAATCGATTTAAAAATCTTTCGTTTTCTGCTAAAAATAGAAAGTGTTGTGAAAATGGGTCCGTACTGCCGTAAACCAAACTGCGATTTTTTTTGGCAAAACGTGTTCCTAGGCCATAAAAACTGAGTCTGGAAGCGGCAGAATATCGTAATTACTCCCAAAATTAACCCGTGAATCGATTTAAAAATCGCTCGTTTTCTGATAAAAATAGAAAGTGGTGTGAAAATGGGTCCGTACTGCCGTAAAACAAACTGCGAATTTTTTTTGGCAAAACGTGTTCCTAGGCCATAAAAACTGAGTCTGGATGCGGCAGAATAGCGTAATTACTCCCCAAATTGACCCGTGAATCGATTTAAAAATCGCTCGTTTTCTGCTAAAAATAGAAAGTGGTGTGAAAATGGGTCCGTACTGCCGTAAACCAAACTGCGATTTTTTTTTGGCAAAACGTGTTCCTAGGCCATAAAAACTGAGTCTGGAAGCGGCAGAATAGCGTAATTACTCCCCAAATTGACCCGTGA
>JAQQBG010001361.1:15000-17271 GCA_032199755.1 Ambrosia artemisiifolia | reverse complement strand
ATCCTTCGATGTCGGCTCTTCCTATCATTGTGAAGCAGAATTCACCAAGTGTTGGATTGTTCACCCACCAATAGGGAACGTGAGCTGGGTTTAGACCGTCGTGAGACAGGTTAGTTTTACCCTACTGATGACAGTGTCGCAATAGTAATTCAACCTAGTACGAGAGGAACCGTTGATTCGCACAATTGGTCATCGCGCTTGGTTGAAAAGCCAGTGGCGCGAAGCTACCGTGCGCTGGATTATGACTGAACGCCTCTAAGTCAGAATCCGGGCTAGAAGCGACGCGTGTGCCCGTCGCCTGTTTGCCGACCAGCAGTAGGGGCCTCGGCCCCCAAAGGCACGTGTCGTAGGCTAAGCTCACGCGGCGGACGAGCCGCGTTAGCCGCCTTGAAGTACAATTCCCATCAAGCGACGGGTAGAATCCTTTGCAGACGACTTAAATACGTGACGGGGTATTGTAAGTGGCAGAGTGGCCTTGCTGCCACGATCCACTGAGATTCAGCCCTTCGTCGCTCAGATTCGTCCCTCCCCACCCAAAATCCCAACCCAAAAGAGTTCCTAAGGGTTTTTTTCAAGAGGTTGTGTCGCTATACTTGAGAAAATTTTACAAGTGTTGAAAATTTTTACAAGTGTTGAAAATTTTTACAAGTGTTGGGAATTTTACAAGTTGTTCATACAAGCATAGTTGGTAGAAGTGATCACTGATTGGAAAAGCTAATGTCTGTTCCTGTCACTATGCTTTTTATTCAGAATGTATATATAGGAGGGACATGGGGATTGACACACCCCTAGGGTCCTTTCAGTGTCGGTGAGCGACCAGGCAAAAAGAGGCTGGCCTAGTAAACTAAGCACGATGCACTATGAACAAGCATAGTGCCATGCCTAAGCCCCACTTTGTTCTTGGATGTTGCATGCTAACGTGACCACCATGCTTGTTGACATGCACATCGCCCAACTCGTTGCCTAAGGAACTGACCACGATGCCTTAGCCTGACACACCCCAAGGTCCTTTCAGGGTTGGTGAGTGACCAGGCAACAAGAGGCTGGCCTAGTAAACTAACGGTGCACTGTGAACAAGCATAGTGTGCCTTTGCCTAAGCCACACGTTGTTCCAGGATGTTGCCAGGAGGGCCTTGTCCCTTGCCCAAGCCCCACATCGATGCCTAAGGAACTGACCACGATGCCTTAGACTGACACACCATGGGTGCTTTCAGGATTGGTGAGCGACCAGGCAACAAGAGGTTGGCCTAGTAAACTGACCACGATGCACTGTGAACAAGCATAGTGTGCCTTTGCCTAAGCCACACGTTGTTCCAGGATGTTGCCAGGAAACCATGCCTTGTCCCTTGCCCAAGCCCCATATCGATGCCTAAGGAACTGGCCACGATGCCTTAGACTGACACACCATGGGTGCTTTCAGGATTGGTGAGCGACCAGGCAACAAGAGGTTGGCCTAGTAAACTGACCACGATGCACTGTGAACAAGCATAGTGCCTTGCCTAAGCCCCACTTTGTTCCAGGATGTTGCCATACAACCATGCCTTGTCCCTTGCCAAGCCCCACATCGTTGCCTAAGGAACTGACCACGATGCCTTTGATTGACACACCATGGGTCCTTTCAGGATTGGTAAGCGACCAGGCAACAAGAGGCTGGCAAAGTAAATTCTGACCACGATGCACTGTGAACAAGCATAGTGTGCCTTTGCCTAAGCCACACGTTGTTCCAGGATGTTGCCAGGAAACCATGCCTTGTCCCTTGCCCAAGCCCCACATCGTTGCCTAAGGAACTGACCACGATGCCTTAGACTGACACACCCTTGGGTCCTTTCAAGGTTGGTGAGCGACCACGCAATAAGAGGCTGGCCTAGTAAACTAACCACGATGCACTGTGAGCAAGCATAGTGACATGCCTAAGTCCCCACATTGTTCCAGGATGTTGCCCGAGTACAACGGGCTCGAATACGATCGAAAGGGCCAACGGGCCCGAACACAACCCGTTAAACTATTTTACCCGAAAACATGATACGATGACACTAATCAACTCTAACCATGCCCGCGAGCAAGCACGCAAAGTTTCGTGGCGATTAGGCGTCGTTCGGTGGTGTTTCGGAGAACACCGGGTGTTGGATGGATGACCGGCCCGCGGGCCCACGGACCCGAAAGCAAAGTATTTTTACGGGACCCTTTTATTTCGTTATTTCGAAGGCTCACACAAAGTTTCATGGCGATCCTAGATCGTTTGATATGGTTTAGGGCCAATCACATAGTCCG
>JAQQBG010001360.1:15000-17341 GCA_032199755.1 Ambrosia artemisiifolia | reverse complement strand
CGCTGCCAGAAGGAAACGATAACCTATGACGTTCTCGAAAGCGGCCAGCCATGGGCACCACTGCCCGAAGGCGATGATAACCCATGGCTGAATGCCATGATGGGTACGACATGAGGATTCTCATCTCATACCCATCATGGCGGCCAGCCATGGGCACCACTACCCGAAGGCAATGTTAACCCATGGCTGATTGCCATGATGGGTACAACATGAGAATTCTCATGTCATACCCATCATGGCGGTCATGGGCACCGATGCCCGAAGGCAACGATATCCCATGACGTCCTCGAAGCGGCCAGCCATGGGCACCATTGCCCGAAGGCAATGATAACCCATGGCTGAATGCCATGATGGAGACGACATGAGGATTCTCATCTCATACCCATCATGGCGGTCCATCTTGTGGTGTATCAGGTCAAGGCTTGGGCGTGCCAACACACTTCATCACCCATAATGTTTTCACATGCTTTGATCCTGCCAACAAGATGGTCTGCTAGTGCTAGTTCAAGAGAGGGGCCGCACTAGCTTGGCCAAGACACCTTACCCCCCTATATATACATTATGCACAAAAAGTAAAGTGACAGGAACAGACATTAATTTTTTGAGGAATGATAATTTTTTGAAGGCATGCCCATTGTAGGCCATCGTCAAGCCATCGTTCTAGTCGTCGTGTGGGAAACAAGCATAATTCAAGGCAACATGGCTTGTCTACTAGGCAACATGGTGCACAATGTGGGGCGTCTTTGCCAAGCATCCATCAATTCACTAGCAAACGTGCTTACAACTAGGCATGATGTGGGGCATTTACAAGGCACGAGGCTAGATTTCTAGGCTACATGGCTTGGGGAGACACACCTCGTGCTACAATAGGCTTGAAACCTCTCATCTCGTATGCCCTCACTGGCCTTAGTTGGGCACTGGGGTTGCTCAAGCCCCATGTCTCCCTTATATATACATATTTCACAAAAAGCATTGTGACAGGAACAGACATTAAATTTTCGAGGATTGATAATTTTCGAGGTTTGCTGCTCGTTGGGCCTATGTACACGAGTCGTTGTGCGAGAAACCAAGTCGTTGGGCAACATTCCTAGGCAACGTGGGCAGGAGGGGCACTTGGTTCTCGAGTTCGTGGCTTGCTTGGGGCAATTTAGCTTGTGTACAAGGCCTTGGCAGCCTTGTTTCTCGGCCAACAAGGCCTCCTTGGGCGCTGCCAAGCCTCACCCAGGCAAGCCCTTCCCAACACACACCCCTCCCCTATATATACATATTGCACAAAAAGTTAAGTTTCAGGAATAGACATTAATTTTTTGAGGAATGATAATTTTTTGGGACCCTATCAAAAACCCATCAAACGACGTCGGATTGGCACGAAATTTTGCGTGGTGCCTCGGGGCAATGTTTTAAGATGTTCGGAACCGGAAAATTCTGGGTTCGGGTCCCGTGGGCCCGTGGGCCGGGCTCGGTCGGCCCCGGACCTTTATTCGTTATGTAATCATCGTAAGCCCATCAAACGACGTCGGATCGCCACGAAACTTTACGTGGGTGTTCTAGGGGCTAACCAGAGACGTTTGGTGTCACGGTCCGCCTTGATCGGGTCAGCCCGTTGACCGGGCCATTGACGGTGCGCCGGACTATGTGATTGGCCCTAAACCATATCAAACGATCTAGGATCGCCATGAAACTTTGTGTGAGCCTTCGAAATAACGAAATAAAAGGGTCCCGTAAAAATACTTTGCTTTCGGGTCCGTGGGCCCGCGGGCCGGTCATCCATCCAACACCCGGTGTTCTCCGAAACACCACCGAACGACGCCTAATCGCCACGAAACTTTGCGTGCTTGCTCGCGGGCATGGTTAGAGTTGATTAGTGTCATCGTATCATGTTTTCGGGTAAAATAGTTTAACGGGTTGTGTTCGGGCCCGTTGGCCCTTTCGATCGTATTCGAGCCCGTTGTACTCGGGCAACATCCTGGAACAATGTGGGGACTTAGGCATGTCACTATGCTTGCTCACAGTGCATCGTGGTTAGTTTACTAGGCCAGCCTCTTATTGCGTGGTCGCTCACCAACCTTGAAAGGACCCAAGGGTGTGTCAGTCTAAGGCATCGTGGTCAGTTCCTTAGGCAACGATGTGGGGCTTGGGCAAGGGACAAGGCATGGTTTCCTGGCAACATCCTGGAACAACGTGTGGCTTAGGCAAAGGCACACTATGCTTGTTCACAGTGCATCGTGGTCAGAATTTACTTTGCCAGCCTCTTGTTGCCTGGTCGCTTACCAATCCTGAAAGGACCCATGGTGTGTCAATCAAAGGCATCGTGGTCAGTTCCTTAGGCAACGATGTGGGG
>JAQQBG010001358.1:0-2500 GCA_032199755.1 Ambrosia artemisiifolia | reverse complement strand
GTTTCTCGGCCAACAAGGCCTCCTTGGGCGCTGCCAAGCCTCACCCAGGCAAGCCCTTCCCAACACACACCCCTCCCCTATATATACATATTGCACAAAAAGTTAAGTTTCAGGAATAGACATTAATTTTTTGAGGAATGATAATTTTTTGGGACCCTATCAAAAACCCATCAAACGACGTCGGATTGGCACGAAATTTTGCGTGGTGCCTCGGGGCAATGTTTTAAGATGTTCGGAACCGGAAAATTCTGGGTTCGGGTCCCGTGGGCCCGTGGGCCGGGCTCGGTCGGCCCCGGACCTTTATTCGTTATGTAATCATCGTAAGCCCATCAAACGACGTCGGATCGCCACGAAACTTTACGTGGGTGTTCTAGGGGCTAACCAGAGACGTTTGGTGTCACGGTCCGCCTTGATCGGGTCAGCCCGTTGACCGGGCCATTGACGGTGCGCCGGACTATGTGATTGGCCCTAAACCATATCAAACGATCTAGGATCGCCATGAAACTTTGTGTGAGCCTTCGAAATAACGAAATAAAAGGGTCCCGTAAAAATACTTTGCTTTCGGGTCCGTGGGCCCGCGGGCCGGTCATCCATCCAACACCCGGTGTTCTCCGAAACACCACCGAACGACGCCTAATCGCCACGAAACTTTGCGTGCTTGCTCGCGGGCATGGTTAGAGTTGATTAGTGTCATCGTATCATGTTTTCGGGTAAAATAGTTTAACGGGTTGTGTTCGGGCCCGTTGGCCCTTTCGATCGTATTCGAGCCCGTTGTACTCGGGCAACATCCTGGAACAATGTGGGGACTTAGGCATGTCACTATGCTTGCTCACAGTGCATCGTGGTTAGTTTACTAGGCCAGCCTCTTATTGCGTGGTCGCTCACCAACCTTGAAAGGACCCAAGGGTGTGTCAGTCTAAGGCATCGTGGTCAGTTCCTTAGGCAACGATGTGGGGCTTGGGCAAGGGACAAGGCATGGTTTCCTGGCAACATCCTGGAACAACGTGTGGCTTAGGCAAAGGCACACTATGCTTGTTCACAGTGCATCGTGGTCAGAATTTACTTTGCCAGCCTCTTGTTGCCTGGTCGCTTACCAATCCTGAAAGGACCCATGGTGTGTCAATCAAAGGCATCGTGGTCAGTTCCTTAGGCAACGATGTGGGGCTTGGCAAGGGACAAGGCATGGTTGTATGGCAACATCCTGGAACAAAGTGGGGCTTAGGCAAGGCACTATGCTTGTTCACAGTGCATCGTGGTCAGTTTACTAGGCCAACCTCTTGTTGCCTGGTCGCTCACCAATCCTGAAAGCACCCATGGTGTGTCAGTCTAAGGCATCGTGGCCAGTTCCTTAGGCATCGATATGGGGCTTGGGCAAGGGACAAGGCATGGTTTCCTGGCAACATCCTGGAACAACGTGTGGCTTAGGCAAAGGCACACTATGCTTGTTCACAGTGCATCGTGGTCAGTTTACTAGGCCAACCTCTTGTTGCCTGGTCGCTCACCAATCCTGAAAGCACCCATGGTGTGTCAGTCTAAGGCATCGTGGTCAGTTCCTTAGGCATCGATGTGGGGCTTGGGCAAGGGACAAGGCCCTCCTGGCAACATCCTGGAACAACGTGTGGCTTAGGCAAAGGCACACTATGCTTGTTCACAGTGCACCGTTAGTTTACTAGGCCAGCCTCTTGTTGCCTGGTCACTCACCAACCCTGAAAGGACCTTGGGGTGTGTCAGGCTAAGGCATCGTGGTCAGTTCCTTAGGCAACGAGTTGGGCGATGTGCATGTCAACAAGCATGGTGGTCACGTTAGCATGCAACATCCAAGAACAAAGTGGGGCTTAGGCATGGCACTATGCTTGTTCATAGTGCATCGTGCTTAGTTTACTAGGCCAGCCTCTTTTTGCCTGGTCGCTCACCGACACTGAAAGGACCCTAGGGGTGTGTCAATCCCCATGTCCCTCCTATATATACATTCTGAATAAAAAGCATAGTGACAGGAACAGACATTAGCTTTTCCAATCAGTGATCACTTCTACCAACTATGCTTGTATGAACAACTTGTAAAATTCCCAACACTTGTAAAAATTTTCAACACTTGTAAAAATTTTCAACACTTGTAAAATTTTCTCAAGTATAGCGACACAACCTCTTGAAAAAAACCCTTAGGAACTCTTTTGGGTTGGGATTTTGGGTGGGGAGGGACGAATCTGAGCGACGAAGGGCTGAATCTCAGTGGATCGTGGCAGCAAGGCCACTCTGCCACTTACAATACCCCGTCACGTATTTAAGTCGTCTGCAAAGGATTCTACCCGTCGCTTGATGGGAATTGTACTTCAAGGCGGCTAACGCGGCTCGTCCGCCGCGTGAGCTTAGCCTACGACACGTGCCTTTGGGGGCCGAGGCCCCTACTGCTGGTCGGCAAACAGGCGACGGGCACACGCGTCGCTTCTAGCCCGGATTCTGACTTAGAGGCGTTCAGTCATAATCCAGCGCACGGTAGCTT
>JAQQBG010001357.1:7500-10000 GCA_032199755.1 Ambrosia artemisiifolia | reverse complement strand
CATGGCGGTCATGGGCAACCGATGCCCGAAGGCAACGATATCCCATGACGGTCCTCGAAGCGGCCAGCCATGGGCACCATTGCCCGAAGGCAATGATAACCCATGGCTGAATGCCATGATGGAGGACGACATGAGGATTCTCATCTCATACCCATCATGGCGGTCCATCTTGTGGTGTATCAGGTCAAGGCTTGTGGGCGTGCCAACACACTTCATCACCCATAATGTTTTCACAATGCTTTGATCCTGCCAACAAGATGGTCTGCTAGTGCTAGTTCAAGGAGAGGGGGCCGCACTAGCTTGGCCAAGACACCTTACCCCCCTATATATACATTATGCACAAAAAGTAAAGTGACAGGAACAGACATTAATTTTTTGAGGGAATGATAATTTTTTGAAGGCATGCCCATTGTAGGCCATCGTCAAGCCATCGTTCTAGTCGTCGTGTGGGAAACATGCATAATTCAAGGCAACATGGCTTGTCTACTAGGCAAACATGGTGCACCAATGTGGGGGCGTCTTTGCCAAGCATCCATCAATTCACTAGCAAACGTGCTTACAACTAGGCATGATGTGGGGCATTTACAAGGCACGAGGCTAGATTTCTAGGCTACATGGCTTGGGGAGACACACCTCGTGCTACAATAGGCTTGAAACCTCTCATCTCGTATGCCCTCACTGGCCTTAGTTGGGCACTGGGGTTGCTCAAGCCCCATGTCTCCCTTATATATACATATTTCACAAAAAGCATTGTGACAGGAACAGACATTAAATTTTCGAGGATTGATAATTTTCGAGGTTTGCTGCTCGTTGGGCCTATGTACACCGAGTCGTTTGTGCCGAGAAACCCAAGTCGTTGGGCAACATTCCTAGGCAACGTGGGCAGGAGGGGGCACTTGGTTCTCGAGTTTCGTGGCTTGCTTGGGGCCAATTTAGCTTGTGTACAAGGCCTTGGCAGCCTTGTTTCTCGGCCCAACAAGGCCTCCTTGGGGCGCTGCCAAGCCTCACCCAGGCAAGCCCTTCCCAACACACACCCCTTCCCCTATATATACATATTGCACAAAAAAGTTAAGTTTTCAGGAATAGACATTAATTTTTTGAGGAATGATAATTTTTTGGGACCCTATCAAAAACCCATCAAACGACGTCGGATTGGCACGAAATTTTGCGTGGTGCCTCGGGGCAATGTTTTAAGATGTTCGGAAACCGGAAAATTCTGGGTTCGGGTCCCGTGGGCCCGTGGGCCGGGCTCGGTCGGCCCCGGACCTTTATTCGTTATGTAATCATCGTAAGCCCATCAAACGACGTCGGATCGCCACGAAACTTTACGTGGGTGTTCTAGGGGCTAACCAGAGACGTTTGGTGTCACGGTCCGCCTTGATCGGGTCAGCCCGTTGACCGGGCCATTGACGGTGCGCCGGACTATGTGATTGGCCCTAAACCATATCAAACGATCTAGGATCGCCATGAAACTTTGTGTGAGCCTTCGAAAATAACGAAATAAAAGGGTCCCGTAAAAATACTTTGCTTTCGGGTCGTGGGCCCGCGGGCCCGGTCATCCATCCAACACCCCGTGTTCTCCGAAACACCACCGAACGACGCCTAATCGCCACGAAACTTTGCGTGCTTGCTCGCGGGCATGGTTAGAGTTGATTAGTGTCATCGTATCATGTTTTTTCGGGTAAAATAGTTTAACGGGTTGTGTTCGGGCCCGTTGGCCCTTTCGATCGTATTCGAGCCCGTTGTACTCGGGCAACATCCTGGAACAATGTGGGGACTTAGGCATGTCACTATGCTTTGCTCACCAGTGCATCGTGGGTTAGGTTACTAGGCCAGCCTCTTATTGCGTGGTCGCTCACCAACCTTGAAAGGACCCCAAGGGTGTGTCAGTCTAAGGCATCGTGGTCAGTTCCTTAGGCAACGATGTGGGGCTTGGGCAAGGGACAAGGCATGGTTCTTCCCCTGGCAACATCCATGGAACAAACGTGTGGCTTAGGCAAAGGCACACTATGCTTGTTCACAGTGCATCGTGGTCAGAATTTACTTTTGCCAGCCTCTTGTTGCTCTGGTCGCTTACCAATCCTGAAAGGACCCATGGTGTGTCAATCAAAGGCATCGTGGTCAGTTCCCTTAGGCAACGATGTGGGGCTTGGCAAGGGACAAGGCATGGTTGTATGGCAACATCCTGGAACAAAGTGGGGCTTAGGCAAGGCACTATGCTTGTTCACAGTGCATTCGTGGTCAGTTTACTAGGCCAACCTCTTGTTGCCTGGTCGCTCACCAATCCTGAAAGCACCCATGGTGTGTCAGTCTAAGGCATCGTGGCCAGTTCCTTAGGCATCGATATGGGGCTTGGGCAAGGGACAAGGCATGGTTTCCTGGCAACATCCTGGAACAACGTGTGGCTTAGGCAAAGGGCACACTATGCTTGTTCACAGTGCATCGTGGTCAGTTTACTAGGCCAACCTCTTGTTGCCTGGTCGCTCACCCAATCCTGAAA
>JAQQBG010001354.1:10000-12500 GCA_032199755.1 Ambrosia artemisiifolia | reverse complement strand
TTGTCCCTTGCCCAAGCCCCATATCGATGCCTAAGGAACTGGCCACGATGCCTTAGACTGACACACCATGGGTGCTTTCAGGATTGGTGAGCGACCAGGCAACAAGAGGTTGGCCTAGTAAACTGACCACGATGCACTGTGAACAAGCATAGTGCCTTGCCTAAGCCCCACTTTGTTCCAGGATGTTGCCATACAACCATGCCTTGTCCCTTGCCAAGCCCCACATCGTTGCCTAAGGAACTGACCACGATGCCTTTGATTGACACACCATGGGTCCTTTCAGGATTGGTAAGCGACCAGGCAACAAGAGGCTGGCAAAGTAAATTCTGACCACGATGCACTGTGAACAAGCATAGTGTGCCTTTGCCTAAGCCACACGTTGTTCCAGGATGTTGCCAGGAAACCATGCCTTGTCCCTTGCCCAAGCCCCACATCGTTGCCTAAGGAACTGACCACGATGCCTTAGACTGACACACCCTTGGGTCCTTTCAAGGTTGGTGAGCGACCACGCAATAAGAGGCTGGCCTAGTAAACTAACCACGATGCACTGTGAGCAAGCATAGTGACATGCCTAAGTCCCCACATTGTTCCAGGATGTTGCCCGAGTACAACGGGCTCGAATACGATCGAAAGGGCCAACGGGCCCGAACACAACCCGTTAAACTATTTTACCCGAAAACATGATACGATGACACTAATCAACTCTAACCATGCCCGCGAGCAAGCACGCAAAGTTTCGTGGCGATTAGGCGTCGTTCGGTGGTGTTTCGGAGAACACCGGGTGTTGGATGGATGACCGGCCCGCGGGCCCACGGACCCGAAAGCAAAGTATTTTTACGGGACCCTTTTATTTCGTTATTTCGAAGGCTCACACAAAGTTTCATGGCGATCCTAGATCGTTTGATATGGTTTAGGGCCAATCACATAGTCCGGCGCACCGTCAATGGCCCGGTCAACGGGCTGACCCGATCAAGGCGGACCGTGACACCAAACGTCTCTGGTTAGCCCCTAGAACACCCACGTAAAGTTTCGTGGCGATCCGACGTCGTTTGATGGGCTTACGATGATTACATAACGAATAAAGGTCCGGGGCCGACCGAGCCCGGCCCACGGGCCCACGGGACCCGAACCCAGAATTTTCCGGTTCCGAACATCTTAAAACATTGCCCCGAGGCACCACGCAAAATTTCGTGCCAATCCGACGTCGTTTGATGGGTTTTTGATAGGGTCCCAAAAAATTATCATTCCTCAAAAAATTAATGTCTATTCCTGAAACTTAACTTTTTGTGCAATATGTATATATAGGGGAGGGGTGTGTGTTGGGAAGGGCTTGCCTGGGTGAGGCTTGGCAGCGCCCAAGGAGGCCTTGTTGGCCGAGAAACAAGGCTGCCAAGGCCTTGTACACAAGCTAAATTGCCCCAAGCAAGCCACGAACTCGAGAACCAAGTGCCCCTCCTGCCCACGTTGCCTAGGAATGTTGCCCAACGACTTGGTTTCTCGCACAACGACTCGTGTACATAGGCCCAACGAGCAGCAAACCTCGAAAATTATCAATCCTCGAAAATTTAATGTCTGTTCCTGTCACAATGCTTTTTGTGAAATATGTATATATAAGGGAGACATGGGGCTTGAGCAACCCCAGTGCCCAACTAAGGCCAGTGAGGGCATACGAGATGAGAGGTTTCAAGCCTATTGTAGCACGAGGTGTGTCTCCCCAAGCCATGTAGCCTAGAAATCTAGCCTCGTGCCTTGTAAATGCCCCACATCATGCCTAGTTGTAAGCACGTTTGCTAGTGAATTGATGGATGCTTGGCAAAGACGCCCCACATTGTGCACCATGTTGCCTAGTAGACAAGCCATGTTGCCTTGAATTATGCTTGTTTCCCACACGACGACTAGAACGATGGCTTGACGATGGCCTACAATGGGCATGCCTTCAAAAAATTATCATTCCTCAAAAAATTAATGTCTGTTCCTGTCACTTTACTTTTTGTGCATAATGTATATATAGGGGGGTAAGGTGTCTTGGCCAAGCTAGTGCGGCCCCTCTCTTGAACTAGCACTAGCAGACCATCTTGTTGGCAGGATCAAAGCATGTGAAAACATTATGGGTGATGAAGTGTGTTGGCACGCCCAAGCCTTGACCTGATACACCACAAGATGGACCGCCATGATGGGTATGAGATGAGAATCCTCATGTCGTCTCCATCATGGCATTCAGCCATGGGTTATCATTGCCTTCGGGCAATGGTGCCCATGGCTGGCCGCTTCGAGGACGTCATGGGATATCGTTGCCTTCGGGCATCGGTGCCCATGACCGCCATGATGGGTATGACATGAGAATTCTCATGTTGTACCCATCATGGCAATCAGCCATGGGTTAACATTGCCTTCGGGTAGTGGTGCCCATGGCTGGCCGCCATGATGGGTATGAGATGAGAATCCTCATGTCGTACCCATCATGGCATTCAGCCATGGGTTATCATCGCCTTCGGGCAGT